>CM046388.1:48287500-48540000 GCA_025413875.1 Rhododendron molle
AACGAATGTGAATTTTTCCTTGGGACTTTCCAAGATTTAATATCTAACAGTTTAAGTAGATTAATTGGATCGATTTGTAATCCACAACTGGGAGACTGTCATCTGCATGGGCATTGGTGTGCACACTCGCATACACTTTCATGTATCATAACAATTATCCATTGGATGAAGGTATCGTTTGAGCCACAATTCTCCTCTTAGATAAGTGACCTACTTTGCGATCATGGATCTTGCCGAGGCTTTTGTAACCCTTGCAATTATTCGCTAGTTAACTGGAATATATTCACAATGAGACCCCATACCAGGAGCTAACATGATATAAAAAGAACTATCGAATCCTTTTTAAGCTATGGTACTTCAATAATAGAATTTCTTTCCATTACAAGTGGTAATGATTCTTGATTGTCCATTCATTTTGCCATAAGGGTATCAAACTGTATTTGAAGGCTCCAGAGTCGAGTCAAGTCATGATCTCCCCATTACTACCTGGCACAGGTTATTCACACTCTGCTTCATCGCTTCAACTTTATCCGTAAGCATCCCAAGAAATAACCACCATTATCAATAGCTGATACCACTGTTCGGAATCCCAATTGTTCAATCTTCAGGGATTTGCAACTATCGAACTCTATAAACTAATAATCATTATTCATTGCTTATTGATTATTGATGAAAATGAGAGGCAACCAGTTTGAAATATGCCATGTCATTTCATTGTAAAGAATGGCCTTATCTTATGTGGTATAGTATTTGTGCTTTGTGTTGTAATGTCGAAAGGTATAATGAACAATGATATGCATAATTCTGCGAAAGACATGTTCAGATCATAATATCACTCTATGTTTTATACTTCATATGTCATTCTTCTATTATGTTTTGAATCGCTTCCTGATCTATATTGCTGCATATTTTCAAGCAATGGAATAAAGGAAGCAGTAAATTATCAAACTCTCTCTACAAAGGATTTGGCCAAGTCTGTTTTGCATGTTCTGTCTGTTCTTATTTATGATACAGCCTTAAGTCTCTCATGCTGGTTTCATTTTCTTTCAGTGTTCAGGGAAGGAAGCTCAACAACATTCTGTAGATGTTGCTATTCTATTTGTTGGGAGAGAGGTAGGAATACAAAAAAGTTAGAACAAGAATAAGTAGATCTCCGAGTTTGATTTCTTCTTGTTGAATAGTCTCTGGCAAGATAAATGTCCTGTTTTGGAGTAAAACTATGATCATGCACTCCTGACTCCTCTGAAGGCACAAACTGTAAAAGTTATATGTGTACCACATTTTATGGACTGAGTATGAGTACAGTGTGCACTTCCTTTCCATTTGTTTGCTTTGATTTTTTTCCCTCGCTCTTTCCTATTGGTAGGTAAAGGAGACATGAACTCAAAATTATCTCCTATCAGTTTATTGGAGGAATCAGGAATGTGACCTTAGCCGCTGAGGTGTACCCAATGGGATTTTACTATTGCATTACTTGGTTAAGGACAAAGATTTCAGAAGTACCGTACAAATAGATTAATTTGACAACTACGTGTGAAAGTGAGAAAATTCAATGGTCTCATGGAATTAGCTCATTAAATGAAATAGTTGAGTTTGTGAGTTAATAACACAGTGTTGAAAGAGCAGGCTTATGTTTATCTCAATGTACATACGTAAAAACTTTTTCATAAAACCTACCACAACATCACGGGCACAAAATTCACAAACACAAGACTTCGCGTGCCAGCATTCACAGGCACGAGACTTCGCGTGCTGGCACGCGCGGTTCACCTTGTAAATATTACTAATTAACCATCTCCAGCCCTTTCTCTGTTTTGAACTCAGAATCAAAATTTGACTAAAATCTCTTAAATCTCGCTCCAACCCTTGACTCAAACCCATATCAAATTCGGTTTTACTCAAATTTTAACCAAATCAAGGAGGACTCAATTCCTTATTCAAAATTTGAAGGCCATTTTCTCCCTCTTAAATTTGCAACTATGTCATTCAAAATTCGGTTTTACTCAAATTTATGCTTAGATTGGAACTTTCCCATTGAAGTGTTTCATACCAAATGAGCTTTTACTCAAAATTTAGTAAAGAATTGAGTAAGGCGGTGATGCTAACATGGACTATATGGGATCAAATCCCAAGTTATTGTGAAGTAAAAAACACTGACATTATGGAAGTAATATTCTTGCATTTGTTGCCACTGCACTGTTCATTGACTTCATTCTATTGTGCTAGACTGACATTATCGAATAACGCCTTTCAATGAGAGATATGGACAATAAGCTTCGCAAAAACTAGTTTTTTTTTTTTTTTGTGAATTATGTGAAAGTCAGTTAGCAAACATCGAATCCGTGGGTATTTCAACCCAAGTATTCAAGAAAAAGTTGACTATTTGATGGAAGAACGTGGAATCCTTTTGAACAACCTGTTATAATAAGGAAAGTCCAATGTCTTAAAGTTAATTCATCAAGTTGATGATTAAATCCATGGACGTTCCATTGGACTATCAGCTTCCTTCTTGATAGGGGGGTGCTCTAAATGGCTAAACGCTAATTAATGTTTCCTCTGCGTGTAGTCTGGTCATGATTTTCTGAACTTTATTTAAACATGGTGATTTAATTACAATTAGTCTTGAAAGAAGGAGATGCATGAGGCACAAATATTCTCAGTTTCATAACAAATTTCTACAGGAGAAAATTGAAAGGGAAACTATTTGCTAAAGGCTGAGAAGAACATATAATTTTCCTTAGCAAAGCTTCAAATTGTTTTTCAAGAATGGCAGTAATGGAAATGTCCCCCCGTTCATAGTTCAGAAGAATTAGAAGAGTATACAGTTCTTAGTTCTTGAATTTAATTGGACACTTATCTAGAAAGCATATTTATTATTCAATGTTTACTGCATAGTTCGTAACTTCATGCACGCCACGAATTATCCTACATATCACGACAGTTTATGTTTGGAAAACCTAATTCTCTTTAAACAATGTTGTATTCACAATCTTAGTTACAATATTAAAAAAGCGCTTTCTTGCTTGCATGTGTCCCTCACAAGATACATGAGAGATTTGTGAACAGGTTTGGGATGAATCTCTTTATATTGTGTCAAAAGAGAGTACTTTAGAATTACGTCCCTCTCTTTTCTATTTCCGCGCGCGCCCTCATGAGCCCACCCAGGAGGTACGCCTGGCACGGGTAGTATGTGAAAAGAGCGATGTTGGTCCTATCGGTCTTTGAATTAGATGGGTTCTACACAAGCGCGTGAAGTTATTCTACATTAACGCGCGCCTGAAGTTCTTCTGTGAAAACATGTAAATTAAATATGAAGAAGAAAAAAGAAACCATGAAATACACCGGGGAATTGATACCACACAAACATAGGAACATTAGTTACGAGTTCAGAAAATTCCTAATTTGTACGTATATATATTTTGTACAAAAAGAGGGACATATAAAGTCAGCTCCAGTTCCCATCGGGGTTGAATTTCTTATTGTATTTTTGTCCAAAGGGGTGGAGTTATATATTCAGCTTGTGGGTGTGGGAAGCTAAATAGATTTTAATAGGCCAATGAACCTAAATTAATAGAGATGTTTCTGTTGTTGACATGCGCTTGAATTTAGTTTAATTTCTCAAGTTGGGAACGAAATTGATAGCAATAACGGTTGAAGGACCAAAAATGACACTAAAATGATCCGGAATTCTCGGGGCTTAATGCCCGGCCCCTTGTTGATGCGGAGGAGATTAAAGGTTTTCTGGCGCTTCCCAGGGGCATCGATCGTTTGGAAATGAAAACCGGCTCAACGATCTCAGCGGAGTTCCGTTCCGTACATTTTAACTTGTAACTTGCATTACATTTTTTTTTTTTTTTTTTTGAAGGAAAAAGGAATGCTATAGTGTTCACCCCGTTATCAAGTTTATTAATTGTGGTGGTAACCATTGACGGTACCAAGTTCTGATGGTGTTCCTATTTTATCGGCTAGAATAGCGAGAGGATCGATATGCATGCAGTCCCATATATCAACTAACATTTTCTCTAGCTAAATTGAATTAACACATAATTGCATACTGCTACTGCCTTGGTCTCATTCTCATGGTGATGCTGATGTCCAAGCCGCAAGCAATTAAGGGAAAGAAAGATTACTGAGAAAAGGAAACGTAAAAAAGCTAGATTGTAGTTGCTGAAGTCGTACATGCAGTGAATCCCTCATTGCAGAGAAGATGAAACTATTATAGTACTCCTGAATTATTCGTGATTATGTAAAAGTAGTAGTAGTAGTAGTAGTAGTAGAACATACAAGGTGAATGAAAACCTAGCTAGGGAATAACCATTAACTATGGGAAAAGCAGATTTGATACCCGAGATAGGCTCTGTTTGGCACATGGATTGTCTAAGATATCTTTTTCGCATGCTTGTTTCTTTCTTTATCTCTGCTTCTTCTTCTTTTTTTTTCTTTTTTTTTTTTTTGTTAAACGAAAATATTATAAAACACTAGCAAAACCAAGTCATAGTACAAGTAACTTATTACAAACCATCCTAAATAGGATAAACAAGAACCAACTAGGTTCTAAGATGGCCAACCCCTATGGCATCCGCAAAGACAAATTCCCTCACCGCAAGCGGAATAGCCCTAGTGACAAATAAATCGTCATCTTCTTGTTGTGAGTCTTGTGACCCCAAACGAGTAAGGCAATTTCCAACTTGGTTAGCTTGTCGGAAGATATGAGAAATTGTAGCATTAGTCCTGCCCGCAATTTTCCTTGCTTCCTCAACTATATAGCGATGCGCATGATCCAAAGGGGCGCCTTCATTACATAGTTTCACAGCTACACTTTGAGTCCGATTCAATGATGACATTCTACAACCCTTTCTCTAACATGATGGAAAGGCCTTTGTAGATTGCCCATATATATTTCCACCTCTAAACTGGAAGAACAGTTGACTTTCCCAAAGTAACCAAAGATCTAGTTGTCGTGGTGGTCTCTGAAAGTCCCTCCAATCCCTTTCTTGTTGTTGGACTCATAGAAGCAACCATCTCTATTTATCTTGACACCACCCGTAGAGGGAAAACTCCAAAAAATTAAACGCTTTGAATGAGTCCCATTGCTAGTTTGAAACTGGCAAGCAACAGTGATATCCTTAACATAATTCAGAACAGTCTTGGTGCTCACAGATGTGGAGGAAACCGAGTTTTGAAAACATTTTAGGTTACGATTTTTCCAAATTTGCCAAAGAGATACCACAAAAATTGTGCCCCAAGACTGGTTCTTGTCCAAATGGAAAGGATATTTGACTTTGGATTTGACTTTCATCCATTCCAAAAGAGGCTTGTTCAGCCTCGAACTTAGCCAATGGGTACCACGAAATTAAGATCAGATATCTTTAGATTCAGAGCAACCACGAAAAAGGTGATGGGTATCCTCAGAAGTCTCATCACATCGGGGGCAGAAGCTCATGTATCATGCCTCAATGAGCTCTTAGAGAGTTGGTGGGTAATTAGGGCCGTAAATGAGCTAATTAAGCAGCTCGCGAGTTCGACTTGGTATGGGCTCGGTTTGAAGGATAAATGAGCGAGCTCAAGCTTGATTTTTATGGCTCGTTTAATAAACAAGCCGAGCTCGAACCTAGCAAGACTCGGCTCGAACAGGTTTGGGAATAGGTTCGTCTCTGCTCGAAATATATAGGTTCGGCTCAGCTCCGCTCGGAGAATATATATATATATATATATATATACAATTTCCTTCAAATAAGGAGGTCCTTATTTTAGTTAAAATAAGGACCTCCCCATTTCTCCCATTTTCGATTGAATTTTGATGATCCAAGCCGCTCAATATGTTCAGAACGTGATTTTAAGGGTACCCGCGAGAAATCGGCAAAAAAAATGACCGGGAAGGGCTTGATTTGAGCAGTTTTTATTTGAACCGTTCGATAAAAAATAAACAAAAACTGCTCGGATGAAGCCCTTCCCGGTCTTTTTTTTTTGCTGATTTCTCGCGAATACCCTTAAAATCACGTTCTGAACACATTGAGCGGCTCGGATCATCGAAATTTGATCGGGAAAGGGAGGTCCTCATTTTATTAAAATAAGGTAGTCCTTATTAGAAGGTAACGTTCGAGCTGAGCCGGTTCGTTTATTCCAGACCGAATACTAACGAGCTGAGCTCGAGCTTTGTACATGCTTGTCGAGCCGAGCTCGAGCCCAGATTTTTCGGCTCGATTTGAACTCGAGCTGAACTCGAGCCACACAAATTATGATCAAGCCGAGCTCGAACATGCTAATATTCGGTTCGACTCGGCTTGTTTACATCCCTATGGGTAGCACATCATGAAAGATCAGCCACAAAAAGAATTGGAGTTTAGCAGGGATGTTCAACTTCCATATCCAATTCTAATCAGCAGAATTAGAATCTCTAGGGTTAACAATGCTAAAAGCTGCAGCAAAAGAAAAGGTACCATTGGTGGTGGCCACCCAGGTGGGAAGGTCAACAATCCCATGGTTATAAGGAATATTAACCAAAAAAATTTCTACCACAGTCTGAATATTAACAACCTGAGAAATAGATGAAAGATCCCAGCCATTACTGGTATTAAAAATGCTATTAAGTTTCACATTATGACTGCCATGGTTACCGGGGAATTTATCAATCAGTGGCCCATCACCAATCCACCAATCAAGCCAAAGATCAATCGTATTTCCATCCCCAATTTTCCACTTGACACTTTTCTTGATAATAAAATTAGCTTTAGTGATACTTCTCCACACAAAGGAAGCAAGTTTCTTACTAGGCCAAGAGAGTAAAGAGTTATAATGGAGGTATTTAGCCCTGAGAGTGGAAACCCATAAAAAAAATTTCTTTTGTAGTGATTTTCCACCCTAACTTGGCCAAAAGAGCCAGATTTTGGTGTCTAGCCTTTCTAATACTCAGTCCTCCACTATCCTTGCTCTTACAGACCCTACTCCAGTTTAAAAGATGTATTTTTTTTTCTTATCAGTATCCCCCAGAGAAAATTACGGTTAATCTTATCAAGTTTCTCACACATAGAGATGGGGATTTCCATACTCTGCATGGTATAGTTAGGGATAGTGGAGGAGACAGACTATGTCAGAGTAGCACGACCAGCACCATTCAGGGTATGATTACTCCAACCAGTAGGTCTGCCTTGAACCTTCTCGATAAGATCATTAAAATGGGCTTTGCTAACTCTATTATGAAGGAGGGGAATTCCAAGGTACTTACCAAGTCAAGGGTACGATCAATCCCAATAATAGGAGCCTGTTAGCCCTACTTCTCAGAATATTATGAGATACAAACATTTTAGATTTACTAAAATTTATGCTCTGACCTGATATCTTACTAAACTTGGTAAGCACATCAGACATAACTTGGCAAATATTGAAATTGTCTTTCCCAAAAGGATCAAATCATCGTCAAAGAAGAGATGAGTTAAAAAAGGGGGCATTCCGAGAGACTTTGATACCTTTCCATCTGTTCCCAACAGCCTCTCTATTGATAAGAATCGAGAGACGTTTCATACACAGCACAAATAAATATGGGGAGAGTAGGTCTCCTTGCTTGAGACCTCTCCCAGGAGAAAACTCTTTCAAAGCTTCCCTGTTCCATAAGACAGAAAAATTAACACTAGTAACACAACTCATGATGATATTTATCCACTCTAGACTAAAATTAAAAATTTCCAAAGTGTCATTGAGGAAATCCCAAGAAATTTTATTATAAGCTTTTTCGATATCAATTTTTAAAATCATACCCCCTTTCTTTTCTTTTTCTTTTCTTTTTCCTGAGAGTGTGAAGAATCTCTTGGGTCTTCAGTCAATTGGTTGACGAGAGATTTTTTAGTGCCGAGCAGCTATATTCCACGCAGTATTCACTTGGCTCATTCGAGCCGTTCAATACACTTTTGGACGGCTCGGATTGAAATCCTCTTTCTCATCTCATCCCAACATTTTCTCTCTCATTTTTTCTCTACAAATTTAAGCCGTTCAAAAATGAAATATATGGCTTGAATGCGCGAGTGGGCATCACATGGTACCCGCTTGGCACCGAATTTTTTTTCGTCAATTGGGCCTTATTTCCCATGTTTAAGCACATAATATGATGGTCCTTCTCATGTCATTGATCGATTAAATTAGTTGATTCAGGCCCCGTTCTGCAAGGCGAAATAAGTACTTATTTTTTAAGAATGCAATTTTAAGTTCAAAAATAATGGGCTTATTGAAATTTAGAAATATGCAATATGGATCTGGTTTGAAAGATCTCATTGAGTTCTTTAATACGGTACCAAAAAAATTGAAAAGTTTTTTTCATTTACATTATTTTTGAGTTTGAAAATGTGAAATAAGTACTTATTTTTTGAGAAGCTGTTCTGGAACGTGCTCTCAATTCAATCCCGAACTCGAACCCTAATCAGAAAGTCTACTGGCATAGAAATTTGTGCACAGATCTTTATGTGGGGCCTACTACGGGTTCCACACAAGTGATCCGAACCTTTCATTATGTTTAAAATATTTTTTCAAGTGCCCTCGCTAAAAATCAGCTCAATCCGACACCTATAAAGACTTGATCTAATCGTCAACTTTTCATTCTCTAAAAATCCAAATGAAAAGTTAGATGATTAGATCAAGCACTTGTAGGTATTTGATTGAGCTAATTTTTTGCGAAAATCCTTGAAAAAATGTTTTAAACATAATTAACGGATCGAATTATTTATATGGGACTCTTTGTAAGCCCCACATTGTAATCTGTGCACAGATGTCTATACCAGTAACAAGGTTCAACCCTAATCTCCCCACGCCCCTCCAATACAACCCCAACCCTCTCACTCCTCCAATACAGCCCCAACCCCCTCTCTCTCTCTCTCTCTCTCTTTGCGCCATAATGAAGAAGAAGCAGCAAAGAACAGCGCAACCTCCACCCACCACCCTCTCCTCCACCGATATCAAGTACCTCATCCGCAAAAACTCCTCCTTCTTCGACAACCTAATCCAACTCATCCCCGCCAAGTTTTACCTCCCCACCGACGACGACTCCAAGCTCTACTTCCCAGGCCTCAACAAATCCGCCAAACTAGCCGCTAAACAGCAAACCAGAGACAATATCAAGAAATCTGCCGCGACCGCCTCGACCCCGAAAAAAAACCCCTCACCTCCACCCTTGACTTGCTCAAACAAACCCTCCGACCAGTGCCCGGTCCCACCGAGGACGGACGCGACGGCGCTGAACCGGACGGGAATCCAGATCGGATTCGTGACCGGTCGGTCACTTACGAGGAGCTCCGGCAACGGCTCCACCAACGGATCGAGGAGCTGCGAGGGAACCGCGGTGGAGGGGAGGCATGGAGGAGCGAGAAGAGAGAGAACGAATATAGGAAGAGAAAGAGGGGTGGTTGTGGTGGTGGTGATGATGATGATGATCAAGCGGAAGGAGAGAAGAGTGATGGCAGACGTGGTAGTATTGGGAAATCAGAGGGGGAGATTGAGAAGGAAGTGACGGAGGCAAGTAAAGGGATTGAGTTTGGGAAAGTGAAGCTTGGAGGAGGCGGGGAAGAGAGGAGCAAGAAGAAGAAGAAATTGTCGAAGGAAATGGAGCTGGAAATGGCGAAGAGGCTGGAGGAGGCGAAGAAGGACCCGGGTTTGGCGAAGAAGCATTCGTGGAAGGCGGCGGTGAGCCGGGCGGCCGGGGATAAAGTGCACGATGATCCCAAGTTGTTGAAGGTAAGTATGAGTAAGGAGAAGAGGAGGCATGAGAAGAATGCAGAGAAGTGGAAGGACAGGGTTGAGAGCAGGGAGAAGGTGAAGGGAGAGAAGAAGCAGAAGAGGGCAGCGAATATAGCCGAGAGGATTCATCAGAAAAAGATGAGGAAGATTGCCAAGAGAGAGAAGAAGCTCATGAGGCCGGGGTTCGAAGGGCGCAAAGAGGGGTACATTAATGAGAATTAATGGCCCTTTTCTGTTTTTTTAAGTTTGTGCTATTACTGGATGGATAGTTGATGAACTTTCATTTGATATATGGGTTTAATGTATTGATGTTGGGAGGTTAACATGTAGTTGATAGTTTGCCAATGTTGACTTCTTGTACTGAATTGATATAACTTCTCATATCTATGAAGCATTCAATCTCGTCGTTTTAGTTTCTAATCCTGTTAAAGGCTATTTGAGATTTCTTTGAAAACATTGGAACCTGAAATTATATGGAAAACCATGTAAAGAAACTCAGGCATCTCATCAGGGTAGACCAGATGTGTATGACGTAGATTGGAAGCTCTAAAAGTATTTCCTTTGGGGTTTATGAAATGCATGTCAGCATGTTGTCGTGGTGCTTAATTCATAACTGTGGTACATTCGGTTGCCATTTTAGGCTCAAGCTGTATTTGTAATGTTTTTTTGGATTGCCCCATTAGCATATCTTTCTCTTGTGTAGCGGGGTTTTGAAGGCATCCTGCATTGCCAAGAAAAGAGTAGTAGAATGAAATAAGTTTGGCTCTGTCGCTCTCTACTATTTCTAAGTTTGAGGTTAGCAACAGAGCTTGATGTAATGCATAACTTTAGCTTATGCCGTGCTTTTTATGGTAAACACATTCTTCTTAATATGCTCTTTTTTGGTTGTCGGTGTGATACTAATGCACTATGTAATGCGTATAGTTGTTCTAGCATATAGTAGAAAGCAGAGGTGGTTGATGGGAATATTTCGAAGGAAGATTCCAAAGAGAGAATTAGCTCATATAGCTGGGGTAAGATTCGAAGGAATGAAGGATACAAGTTAAAAAAAATTTTAACTTGTAGATTTCATGAGTGTTGTCAATCTAGGTAAAATGAAGTTCTTTCTATCAGGGTCCTGCGATTGGTCGAAAAACATACTCTTCCTAAAACTGTTTTCAGCTTTAACTGGTTCCCAATTCATTTTCGGGAAAAGAAGGAATAACCGAGAAAAATAGGACATGGCTGAACAAATATGGTTCTATGTGTTTCCCTTTTACTTATGGATAAATTTGGTATATGTGAAATTAATATAAACCAATTCATCCCCTAATCTTGAGCTACTGATGGTATAAAATGCATTCGTGATATGTTCATTGTTCGGAAACTTGTTACATTGTTGTGAAACTTGTTAGGTTCAGTATATTGCTGGCCATGCATTGGTTTAATCGCAACCTATTACTACTACTTTGTAAGACGTCCTCTGATGCTCGGTGAATTATATCCTTTCCTTGCAGGTTCAACATTGTTGGTCAAGTACATACCGGAAGAATTTCAAAATTCTTGAATATCTGATCTTGAGGGAAAGCTTCCTCTTGCCTACTCGTATTGACTATTAACCGAAATCACTAAACTGACTTTTCTATGCAGTGGGCTGTTACGACAAGTGTAGATTTCTCACTTGCACAGCTGATTCAGGTAATTATTCTACTCAGCACAGGTGGGAAAAATGGCGGTGGATATACGGCTTCTAGATATGTAGTTATTGCCATACATGGTGGAATTTTGCTCCTACATGCTTTCATAAACAGCCTTCCGATTTCGAGGTTGTCCTTATTTGGACAGCTTGCTGCTGCCTGGAATCTTGTAGGTATGAAGTGTATCAATCTAATATCCCATACCTTTGTTAATTGTTCTATTTCGTGCTTATATTTGACAAACCTTAGTCATGAACCTTCAATGGACTTTGGTATTTGTAGGTGTCTTTGTTCTTATGATTCTCATTCCCACGGTTGCAACAGAAACAGGTAGTCCTAAATTTGTATTCACGTACTTCAACACTAATAATGGTGAAGGAATCAGCGGTAAAGTCTATATATTTGACCTTGGACTCCTGATGAGCCAGTATACCCTTACTGGATATGACGCATCATCCCATATGGTTAGTTCCTTTCGCTTCATTACCGCCATATTAGCACTGTTGCAACTTGGATAGTCCTAAGATAGTCTGCTTCTGGAATTGAAAGTGTTAATTTTATATGTGGTTCATCCCTATTATTCCGATAGTAGTGAAATGAAAGGACTTTCTTGGAGTGATGCATTGTTAGGATTTTTCGCTTTTTCAGGACCAAAATCTTAGAGATACCAAGAAAAATATTGTTCCTTTTAACATTTTAATTTGAGAAAACATAAGTTGCTTAATAATGATAGTGCATGAGGCTAAGTTAAGAACTCAACATTTATGCTAGATTGCTGGTATATCATTTAATTTTGGAATGTACATGTTACTGCCTGTTCCATTCTTGTGGTTGATTAACATTTAACCCAAGTGCTGAACCTAAATCCCTCATGTTTCCACAAACCTTCTTCTTCCAGACAGAGGAAACCAAAAGTGCGGACATAAATGGACCAAAGGGGATAATTAGTGCCATTGGTATATCTATACTTGTTGGATAGGGTTACCTACTAGGCATTACCTTTGCAGTTACCGACATCCCATACCTTTTGAACTCGGATAACGATGCTGGCGGTTATGCGATCGCTGAAGTATTTTACCTAGCATTCAAAAGACGATATGGCAGTGGTGCTGGGGGAATCATTTGCTTGGGAGTCGTGGCTGTTGCTATCTTTTTCTCCGGTATGAGCTCAATTACTAGTAACTCAAGGTAACAAAAGCTTTGCTCATGATTTCTCCTTATAGGACTACAATTACCTCATGCACCGACTGATTATGCGAGATATGTCCATTCAGAATGGCTTATGCGTTCTCAAGAGATGGAGCGATGCCTTTGTCGTCGCTTTGGCATAAAGTGAACAAGCATGAGGTCCCCATTAATGCAGTCTGGCTATCTGCTTTTATAGCATTTTGCATGGCTCTAACGGTATGGACACCTCTTCCCCTGTGATATTATGTATCAAAAATTTCCTCGTAAATTTCTTTGTTTTTTGTTGGGAGTACCAATCACAAAGTATGCGGAGGCCCCAACATTTGGTGGAATGAACATGGAGATGAACTGATTTCAATACTCTAAGCAAATAAAATTCTCTTTCGATTTACTATAAATGAAAGAAATCTCTCCTGCTGTCAATATGATGCTTATTTAGCCATCCCCCCTATTTAATGGATTTTTGTGAGAGGTTTGAAAATTAGCATGCATCAACTTTAATAAGCTGTTAGACCTAGGGTTGACCTTGTGGATAACGTGCTCTCTTACCAGGTGTGAGACCCAGCTTTGAATTTTTGGTCTGCGAATTGCAGCTTCCATCCCCTATCCCCTCCCCTAAAATGTTGTTGTTTCGGTACATCAGATGAGCCCCTAATCCCACATCCAAAGTATTTTTATTTTTGTTGTTTTCTTTCTTATGCTAATTTTATCCTTCTTTTTTATGAGCAACTTGCAGTCTGTTGGAAGCTTAGTGGTATTTCAAGCCATGGTATCAATAGCAACAATCGGACTCTACATTGCTTACACTCTTCCCATATTCTTCAGAATTACTTTAGCTCGCAAGTCTTTCACTCCAGGGCCTTTCAACTTAGGCCGGTATGGGGTCTTAATCGGTTGGATTGCAGTTCTTTGGGTTGCAACCATTTCAGTCCTCTTCTCATTACCCGTCTCCTATCCCATTACCGACCAGACTATAAATTACACACCAGTTGCAGTTGGCGGCCTTCTCCTTCTCACCGTTTCTTCGTGGATCTTTAGCGCTCGACACTGGTTTAAAGGTCCCATCACCAACATAAATAACTAACTGATCTATGTTTTGGATACAACTACATTTTCCCTCCTAGAAGAAGCACAGATAGCGACGGTTAGTTTCATTGCTTTCATGTTTTAATATCTGCTTACGGTCCCTATTTGTTAGTTCTCATGCTGTATATTCGTTCATGGAGCTCTGAATAAAAGAATTGTACTGCTCAATATTGGTATACAAATTCATTTTTCATTACGATTGCTCTCGGGTTTCTCAATTTTCTGCTTTTTTTATGAACCGCGTATAATCTGTTCTGCTCACCCATTACCAACCCATTTAAATCCATTCATAGATGAGTTTATGCGAGTTTACGCATTTATAACCAATAATACAATTTGGCGGATTAGGGCGGGTTATAAGTGTGCGGATATGTGTGGGTTTACGGGTCGGGTTCAAAATTGCCAGCTCTACTTTCCCTAGGAACCATCCTCATTGAGCTTAACCCAAGCTGCAGCACCCCTACATTCTTCTGCAATCCAAGCTCCATCAGTACTCCATACACCTTACCCTTTAGCCAGATCCACCATCCGACATCATGAAACTGAATATCCCTTCATTCTCCATTTAGTATGTTAAAAGTATGTTGAATGGAATACTAAGTTTTGGGTAGCAGTAGCACCAAGTACAATAGCATCAAGGACTCAAGAAATACCACTAGAAGATGCCATAACAGCATCAACTACCATACCAAGCACTCGCGCTCTTGGTGAGAATCAAACTATCACCTTCCATTTGTTACGCAAACACCAAATAGCCCACAAGACACAAACAAAGGAGGATCAAAGCCAACATCATGAAACTGAATATCCCTTCGGTCCCAATTTAGCATGTATGTTAAAACAAAAAGGGGAGTGATTTCCGCGATCCCCTTTTTACTAATCAAACTCCCCTTTCTATTTTGTAGTGTGTTGAGTTACCAAAATAGCCTTCCATTTTTCAAAATTTCCTTTTTGTTCCTAATCCAAATGAAATGATTTTTGTACAAAGTTTAAGGATATATTGGTAATTTCACACTCTAAAAACAAGAAAAGGAGTATGATTGGTAAAAAATGGAGTGTGAAAATCACTCTCCGAAACATATGTTAAAGCTCTTCAACCCTTCCATCCATAATGTTGTTGATGAATGTTGGCGTCCTCCCAGTGATCATATCACTAGCGTTTCAGCCTTCAAAATTAAACCACGTCAATGGAATACGGAAGAATTTGGCAACATTTTCATCGAAAAATGCGTTATGGCCTGTCTTCGCAGAGGTCAGTGCGCCCTGGACCTAGCTGACTCCCTTCCTCTTCACACTCAAAGCAAACCTCTCAGTCGAATACTAGCATCCTCTCCTTGGAAGAAAATTTTTGGCCCATCAAATCACGCACTAGGGCTCCTTGAAGGCGATCGAAACACCTGTTCCTTTCACGCCACCCCCATTTCTCGTCGCCGCAATAACAAGTTACTGGCCCTCTGCAATCATTCTGATGAGTGGCTTCACTCCTGCGACAATATTAAGCACCAGCTCCATCTGACCCACCACTTTTCGTCCCTCTTTTGCTCGTCCCACACTTCCGGCAGCTCTTCGTTACCATTCCCATCTCTCCTTCCCTACCATGTGACAATGATCTCCATCAAACTCTTTCTCTGATTCCCTCGCTGGACGAAGTCAAGAAAACGCTTTGGACTTTCAAATCTCGGAAAGCTCTTGGACCCGATAGCCTTCACCGGGGCTTCTTTCAAAAATGTTGAAATGCAACGCAACCCACCAAGCCCTTCTAACCCTCATCAGAAAATAGTTATTGGTTACAGTCATGGACTCAATGATTCAATAGTTTTGTCTAGTCCTCTGCTACAATGTTTGACAAAAGAAAATTTTATTTCTTCTTCTTTCTACGCAATCTCATTTCTTTATTTTTCCTTTTGAAAATGTTTCTTTTCTTTCTTTTTTTTAATCTCTGCAGCTCAAATGGATCCTATAAAACACGAAATAGTGTGTATGTCTAAATTTTAGCTATGGGACGTGTAAAAATTATCTCCAATGGACTAGAGTAAATTGGGTCATTAGCCTATCATTGGATAATGACCCTATATATTTGGCACCTATTCATGCACTTATTAACTTTTGTTGGCCCATTTTTTAGATAAAAAATAGTTTCTTTATTTCGGGGATAAAATGAAAAGTTCAAAAAATGACGTTGTAGCAATTACGTTGGATTTTTTCTGTTGCAAGAATCACATTGGGGATAAAATCTTATTGCCATTAGTGTGAACTCACCCATTATTTGTTGCTTTATTTTTTGGAGAGAAAAAAAATAGATTGACACAGATAGAGTTAGCGTCATCTGTTGCTTTTTTTTTTGAAAGATGAAGAGAATAGATTAGCATAATGTTATCTGTTACTTTATTTTGAAGATATTAAAAAAGAATATTATTTGTTTTTTAATTTTGAAAGATAAAGAGAATAAATTACCATACATAAGTTTATTTGTTGCTTTATTTGGAGTGACAAAAAACTATTCAACAAGGATAACCACATTTGTTGATTTTGTTGTGATTTTGAAAATTCAAATATTGCATAGGCAAAAGTACATAAACACCCCCTCAACTATCACTTTTTTCTATGGAGACCCTCTCACATTTAAAAGCGCCCATACAGACCCCCTTAACTATTGGAAACGAAAAAAATGCTAACTCCGTTAACGGAATGGAGGAAATGACTAAGATACCCTTTTTGTAAGGCAAAAGTACATAAACACCCCCTCGACTATCACTTTGTTTCACGGAGACCCCCTAACATTTATATTATACCCTTATTCTATCAGTCAATGTTCTAATCGTTTTTTTCATTTTATACAATTTTTTTTCCTTACATCAATCATTTTAAAGAGAACCTTCTGTATATAACTATAAAAAATAGCACAAAAACTGTGTCGCAACGGCGGCAGGTGCCGCGATGGTTCTTTTGCTGATAAGAAATGAGAAGGGAAAAAGAAGAGGGAAAGGAGAGAGGTGTGGGAGAAGAGAAGTCGAGGAGAATAGTGGTGGCAATCGACGGCAACTGCTGCGTTGCTTTTCCCATCTCTATTTTTTAAACTTTTCTTTAGGGAGAGAGTGTATGTATTGGAGGAGAGAGAAAAAAAAGGTCACCAGAACCAGTGGTTAGTCGGTTAGGATATAGAGAGAGAATAGCTTAGATGGAGAGGGAGAGATTACATGTGATTGAGAGGGGAGAGGCGAATACAGTCCTTTTAAGTTTTAATCCAACCATTGATTTTAATGGTTAAAGTGAAGTGTTTTTTTTAAAAAAAAAATTGTGTGGGTGGAATCGGCCCCTATATATATATATATGAACCAAAGTTTCAGATCTGTTTATTAATTTTGGATTTTGATTGAAGGCTGTTTATAGAGGTAAGAAAGAGAAGGGTTAGAGGGGATGTATGTATGCAATGCAATAAGGGTATTTTTGTCCACTTTATGGATGAGGGGGTTCATCACAAACGGTTTAGAGACGGAAGGGTGTCACTTGGGTAACGGAAATTAGTTGAGGGGGTCTGTATGGGCGCTTTTAAATGTGAGGGGCTCTTCGTAAGAAAAAGTGATAGTTGAGGGGGTGTTTATGTACTTTTGCCTATTGCATAGATAACCTTATTTGTTAATTGCACGTGAGGCGCTAGTGCAATTGTTACGGCTCTTTGCCCCTATCCGCTTCCAAAAGAATGATAATCGCATGCATGCACAACACCCAATGTTGCTATCCTTGGTTTGTACTTGAAAATAATGAAGTGTTGAGCTACATTAGTCCAGCAGAAAAATCTATGTAAATTGTATATGCAATGAGCATGACAAATGAACGAAAAGCGGAAGCAAAGGACAATAACTGAAGCATGTGAAACTATCATGATCTACCAAATTAATTACTCCATTCATCATTTTCATCATACTTCCAAACAGTATCCATTTTGTCTATCTTAACCTCTCTTCATAGTTATGTGTCATGAGCATAAACTCCTGCCGGACCAATTAAGAGATCCCGATATCTTTTGCTAGGCACCTTACTCGTTGATAGGTCCTGAGCGTAACCAATACGAGCATTTGCTCCTGTCGAGCCAATATGGGATCCCGATATCCCCTGTCAAGCACCCACCCGTCATGGGTCTTGGTTGAAGCATTTTTGCTGAACTAGACTGTAAAGCAGTGGAAGTTGCCCACCTTACAAACATAAGCAGCTTATCTCCCTCCTGTTAATCAGATGAAAAATGGCTCATTCACTTCCAATGAATAGAATGATCAATAATCTAAGCCTGCAATTGAAACAACCCCGAGAACTACTAAATTATAGGCCTATCAAGTACTAGGGAAAAATTCAAAATACCCCCCAACCTTTAGACCAAAATTCAATTAGGCTCCCAACCTTTTAAAAACTTCAATTTTACTCCCAACGTTATCTTCCGTTAATCAAAACGCCCCCTTCCGTCCGAATGACTAACGGATTCCGTTAAAGGCTCCGTTAAATATCATCCCAATCGAATTTTGATGATCCGAGCCGCTCAATGTGTTCAAAACGTGATTTTAAGGGTACCCGCATGAAATTAGTAAAAAAAATGATCTGGAAGGGCTTCATCTGAACAGTTTTTTATTGAATAGTTCAATAAAAAAAACTGTTCAGATGAAACCCTTCCCGATCATTTTTTTTGCTAATTTTTTGAGGGTACCCATAAAATCATGTTTTGAACACATTGAGCGGCTGGGATCATCGAAATTCGATCAGAAAGAGGGAGGTGCAAACCGAAGCAAAATCCGGACGTTCGGACTTGAACAAAATCCGGATCAATCCGCTCCTCCTCTTTCCCAATCGAATTTTGATGATCCGAGCCGCTCAATATATTCAAAACGTGATTTTAAGGGTACACGTGTGAAATCGGCAAAAAAAATGACCCGAAAGGGCTTCATCTGAATAGTTTTTTATTGAACTATTCAATAAAAAAATGTTCAGATGAAGCCCTTACGGGTCATTTTTTTTGCCAATTTCACGCGGGTACCCTTAAAATCACGTTTTGAACATATTGAGCGGATCGGATCGGATCATCAAAATTCGATCGGGATGCTATTTAACAGAGCTTTTAACGAAATCCGTTAGTCATTCTGACTGAAGGGGGCGTTTTGATTAACGGAAGATAACGTTGGGAGTAAAATTGAAGTTTTGAAAAGGTTGGGAGCCTAATTGAATTTTGGTCTAAAGGTTGGGGGGTATTTTGAATTTTTCCCCAAGTACTAATATATTTCACCTTTATATGGAACAGGATTTTTAAGTCGCTGTCTTCTCTAGCCTTACGGTTACTCATGCCTAACAATTATCGAGAGTATTGGCCAATGTGTCGTGGGAATTTGAGACCAAACTAGCTATTTTTCTCTCAAGTGCTAGCAAATTCCATAAATCTCATTGATAGAAGTTATTTTCCACCAATCACATGTTTGAGTTGGTTTTCAACCCCTTACCAAATTTTTAATTAAATTTCAGCACTTACTGCATCACTAGTTCAGTTATACTCACTATTTTACCATAACTAGGTCATCCTTCGTGCACAGCACAAATGCATGCCCGTTGAAAGGAACAAGTTTTGATATAAGCTAGATATGTTTTGCTTGTAATTTTAGAAATCCCAAAAACTTACTCAAATTAGAAGGAGGGCATAAAAATAAATTTACTAGAAGATGCCTTCTATATCCAAAAGGCAAGGACTCAAAAAAGAAGTCAAGCCTGAGGTCAAGAACAGCGACCTCAAGATTAGGAAACAAAGTGGACCAAGAAAAAAGAAGGGAGGGCGCTAGGCATCTGTTTCCAAGGTCGGGTTCCTTTCATGCATAATTATGACAATGGGGTTTGAAATGCTTGTGACCCAAAGCACCAGATTGAGAGGATGGCAAAACATTATACTACACATTACATGGGAGAATGGAGCATCTGTGATACACCAATTTTCAAGTGAGCCTCCATTACAGCGCTTAATGCTTCTATTTCTAGCGAGCTTCCATTACATTACGTAATGCTTCGAGTTTGATAACAAGTATAGATATAACATAATAACACCTTGTCAACATAGGAATAGAAGAAACTAACAAGAAAAATTTTCTGGACCAATCCAGTGAAGAAAACAGCTTACCATAGAAGCTCACAATCTCATTGGGAAGGAAAAACATGAAGATTACTAAAAGGCACCAGCAAATTATTTTCATCATCCATCCACCATGGTGCAAACCATCGAGTGGATCCTTCTAATTTTTCACACCAACCATCATAAGAGCTAGTATAGCAAAAAAGCAGGAAGTTCCCCAAGCTAACTCGCAGCACTGCATCTGTTTGAAACCACTCCTTATCCAGTGTTTGTGGAAATGATTAATCCCGGGACAGTAATGGTTACGAAATCAACTTTATCATTACCCACATAAATTGTATACGTATAAAATCTTGTAAGCTATTCAACCCATCAGAATGGTCAAAAGATAGGTTGGGATTCCCGAAACCATCTCCTACATTCCTAAATCATTTTGAAAAGTAACCTACTCAGAAACTGCAGCCATAACAACAAAATTTAAAAAACAAAAACGTGAACAAATATGCCTGATAAAATCTCATTGCAAGAGAGGCCAGTGCATCAGTATGATACAAAGTGAATAAAATTTTCATCTTTTCAACACAAAACATAACCCAGTTAACTCCAAATAATTCAAATGCTCACAAACGTTTGAAGTGCATTCATATTAATTTGCACAATCTTCCTAGCAATTGGTGAGAGAAGTCCCATATATATATTCTTTTAAGTGCAGCAAAACTGAAAATCTGATTCACGTAGACATGTATACACGTGCTATAGTACCAATTCATCAACTATTCCCTTCTCCGTCTAATCTGTGTCATATTTCTAGTCACAAAACAATTTGAAAATCACACCCACATAACCACAAAATAATGTATGTGGAGAATTGCCATATATATACTACTTAAACTGCAGCAAAACTGAACATGAGATTCTCATAAGACATGTATACACATGATAGTGCCAATTCGTCAAAATATTTTCTTCTACATCTAATCTGTGTTGTATTCCTAGCCAATTATACATACTCTTTGACATAAAAATAATTTGAAACACATCCGCACAACTGCAAACTATGTGCACACAACCAATACATCCTTATTCAAAAAAACTTGCAAAACTGAACATGTGATCTCCATACACATGCTACAGTACCAATTCATCAAAATATCCCCTCTATGCGTAATCTTTGTCATATTTCTAGCCAATTATAGCTGAACACGCTCTATAAAATAAACACAATTAGAAAATCACATCCGCAAAACCGAAAACTACTCAGCGAGACAGCGAGCAACTAACATCAGAAAGAGTACAAACATTATCACAAGCCACAAACACTCTCCAATCTCTAAAAGTCAAACATAAAGGTATTCAACTACTAAAAGAAAGGGACAACCATACCAAATGCAATAAGATAACTGACCCATAATCTCTACAAATCTTCAAATAAACCCGTATGTAGCTAAGAAGCATCAATACAAACACAAGACACAGGTATAATACTACGATAGAGACAAGCATGGTAATTTTCATTAAATAAGCATATAGCCGAGCAATGACTATCATGCCTCAAAACTTTAGCCTAATTAGAAACCTCCTAGAACTAGTCGATTAAACCCATAAAAATTACTCATAAGCATGTAGTAATTTCTTACCCCAAAGGAAAGCCACCATCTGTAGAGAAGCATCTGCAGAAAAGTAGGTCTCATACTCCGTACTCACCTATATTTTTACCCAGATATGCATGAACTTAAATCTACCTAGAAATGGAAGAACTCGTACAAACATTCGTAGATTCTTCAGAGCAGATCTACTTTGAAGTATAATAACATGAAATTAATTTCACAATGGTAAATCCCCAATTTCACATCAACATGAGACCCTAATTTGTCGTGGTTCGATCAATGTGTAGTGTGGAAAACTGAAGCGTGCGCGCGCATGCGCGCGCGCACACACACACACAGACCTTGGCATTAGGTGGGTCTGGCACCGGTGATTGTGAAGGGTTGCGACTGGGAGAAGCGATTTTTTCGAAGGGGTGCGCCGATGTTCGTCGGAGGTGGTGGTGGGCGCTACTGGTAGTGGTAGAGGTCATCACTGTCGGTGTGTTGGTCGGTGGTGGTCCGCTATTGTCCCTCCTCTCTCTCTCTCTCTCTCTCTCTCTCTCTCTCTCTTCGTCAAATCCGCCGTATGCACACTGGAGAGTAGGGAGACATCACCCTTTCACGGGCTACGTGGCTGGATTTGCTCCACTTATAGGGCTACTGAGTCTGCGGAGGAAAAAAAGGCATGAAATGGCTTGGCCAATCCGTAAAATACCCAAAATTAAAGGGCAAAATCGTCCCAAATTAAAAATTGGACCTCTGAAAAACTGCTCCTTTATACTCCCTCCGTCCCAAATTGGATGTCAATTTTTGATATCTGTGCCAATTTCAACTCCTTATATCTTTCAATATGGATCTCAAAACATATGCAATATGGATCTTGTTTGATAGTTCTCGATAAATTCTATTATACAAAGTTTTCAAACTCATGAAAAACATTGTAGATTGAAACATATAAGCGATGAAAAATGACACGGATTTCAAAAATTGTCATTTTTTATGGGACGGAGAGAGTATATAGGAGGAGGATATAGATGACGTTTGGGGCACACTTGGCCAATCTAGCCAAATAAGCTCAAAACCCTATCTATGTACATCGAAAACCATCTAATTTGGTCACCGAAAGCTTTTTATCATACATGAGCATGTGGATGCACCTAAGAATCAATATATACAAAAGTCACCAACCGAAACAGCGAACAACTACCGAATAATTGTATCAGTTTGTACCAGAAAGATAAAAACACTACTTATAGAATGCAGAGAAGTACGATAAAACGAAGGTTGAATTTTCTACATTTTCTAAATATAAATCAACATATATGTCACTGAAAGACAAAAATGGGTGCAATTTGGAACTACAAAATTAGCAATTCATATTGCAGTCACAATATACAGTTAAATGCACGACACAGCTTCCACACATGCATGGGTGTGCACCCATATCAATGGGTGTGTAAATATGCGCGCGCACACAGAGAGAGAGAGAGAGAGAGAGGGAAAGAGAGGGGTACCATCCATAATATGGCCCCTAGAGGAGTGCTCACAAGTATAGCTTCCAGTCCTAATTCTGCACAAGGACTAGAATTTCCATCACGGCATATTCCTTCCATCACGCAATGGTTGGTCAAAATTAGAGAACAAAAAACCAACCAAGCTTTCTGAAATCCCAAAAGTGTTTACCCAACAAGAAATATTCCTCACATGGGTTTCCTTAAGTTCGCCAATTTTGTCAAATTCTTGGATCATAACTGCAAATAAATTCTTTTGGCAAGAATATTAACTAAAAGCAAATTTGAAATTTCTAATAGACAGAGTAGCCAAGTTATTTCAGCAAAACATTAGTTTACTGTGAACTACTCCTTATTTATTAACCTCCTTCAACATCCATTCACTAAGGCTATTAACCTCCTCCAACATCAATTCATTAAGATTTGAGACTTCACATCAAAACAAATTCCTTCACGAAAATGATCCTCCATGACTACTGTTGATATATTCGGTAAATAAGATTTATTTTTCAATGCAAACATTAACCATAAGCTTCAGAACTGTTTGCACCATACTTTTTACTGATACAAGTATACAACCCTGGATCCTTCATTCTTACGAATCTAGGAAATATTCTCATCAACCACCTCTGCTTTCTACTATATTAAATATAATCTTATCCAACCCATTCAAAATTCTCTTATAAAAAACCCACCACTTCGACCCCCAAGCACATCATTACAACCTCTACACTCCACTGACTAATTACCCTAAGAAAACCATGGCCAAACGGAGCTCCAATCCATGGAAATCTAGAGAGAGAAAGCGAGAGAGAGAAAAGTGGGTTTTGTGCTTAGACCCAACCGAGATCCAATCCGACCATTCCAATCACTCCTTACAACTCCTAGCATCACCAAACAACCATCAATTTGACCCCAAGGTTCCCCGATTAAAGAACCCAAAGTCATCTTCTCCAAATTCAAAGTTTCAATTTTTGATTCAAACTGACCAACCCGAGGTATTATAATCCGTTACAACCTCCTCTCTAAGTATAATTATGTATCTGTAGGCTTAAGATACACCCCATGCGAACCCATGCACGAAACCGTGGCTGAACGAGCAAAAAAAAAAAAGATTCCAGTCACGACCTTGTGGCCGCGACCTTCAGGCGGCCCAGCTGCAAGAACCAAAGATCCAACCTTGCATCCCGCAAGGTCAGACCGACCAGATCTGGTAATATAATCTGTTTTGATTCGAATCGATTTTGCGACCTTCTGAACTTGATTTTTGACACCCGGACTATTTTTCCTAGACTCCTCACACCTCAAAGATCATACCTTGTTAATATCATATATTTTTTTATTTAATTATCTATTTATTAATTATTTATTAGTTATCTTTCAAAGTTTTCAATCAAAATAACTTTGCGACCTTCCTAATCCGATTTTTAACACCCAAATTATTTTTCTTAGACTACTCGCATCTCTAAGATGATATCTTGTTAATTTCATATTTTTTTATTTAACTATTTATTATTATTATTATTATTATTATTATTATTATTATTATTATTATTATTATTATTATTATTATTATTATTATTATTATTATTATTATTATTATTATTATTTCCAATCGAAATTACTTTGCGTCTTATAAACTAAGTTATTAATGGCCGAATAATTTTTCTTAGACTCCCTATATTCCTAAGATAGAACCTTGTTGATCTCAACCCTTTTTAATGATAAAATTATTTATTTCCTAATTATTTTGTTTGCGGACATATTTTTTTAAAAAAAATAACCTCGCGACCCTCCGGACCCATTTTTTTTTATGCTCAATCATGTTGCGTAGGACCTGTTGGTCCAGATAGCAACCCAAGAGGGGGGGTGAATTGGGTATTACTCAAAATATATGCGGAATTAAAACTAAGTGCGAAACAAAATCAATTAGGTACGGCACCAGAAATGAGCTGGGTCAAAACAGGTTCAACACAGAATAGAGCTGGCTCAAAATCAACAACACAGATATCTTGATTATAAACGACAGAGCAGATATGCAGAACACAAAGCACTTTTGATAAAGGAGAAATCTTTCAATGAGTATGCAGGCTGTTTATTTTACCAAACTGATTCCAAGCAATTCGAGTAAAATAAATATGCAAAGCAACAAATTAAAGAGCAGGGAAAAGAAAGATCGAACATGCGGATTTTATAGTGGTTCGGTCCGCACTTCACGGCCTACTCCACTCGAGTATCCTACTCGAGAATTGTTGCACTATCTCCAATAGTTGAATCCTTCTAGCTTCCCGGGTGCTAGAAAAACCATTACAATCAACTAGCCAAGAATCCGGCGCTAGTTAAACCTAAATCAAGAAGATTTTTCTACCTAAAAACCTCTCACAAAAAGGGCCACAAGTTTCTGAACAAGGGTGTAAAAATCCCTTTTACAATATGGATCAATCAAACTCTCACACTAGAGTAATAAAAGTCAAGATGAAGAACAAAGTTAACTGATAGAATTTCAAGTAATAGCTCACTGGTATTTTTTGCTCAAGAGATGTGTGTCGACCTTGCTCCTGCTTTTCTTTTTAACGTGAGAAACCCAATTGAACGTTGGAGACTTACTCATAGCCGTTGCACACAATCAGCCACAATCTTTCCTTCTTAGATCTTTCCATCTTCATATTTGCAGCCATCAATCTTCTTCTTTCCATACGAGTTAATTTCCAGCCGTTAGAAATTAGGAGGAGATTTTCCTTATCTCTCTCCTTCTTCAGTTTCTTGTCTATTGGAGATAGAGATCTGAAGATGAATACCTTCCTTTCCAATTGTATCTTCAATTTACCGAAATCCCTCTTGATTGTTCAGCCGAAAGACTTTTCCCTTTGATAGCTCTACTGCCGTTCTTGTTTTCATCGTAAACATAGAACTCTAGGTTTAGGAAAAATGCTATCCTGTGTCAAGCACAACAATAGATATGAGGGAATTACTCATAAGTCCCTATAATAATGAGTGATAGCATAATTAGCCCAATAGAAATATATTATACCAATAAAATCCAATTGACTAATGTAATTCCAATTAGGTTGTGTTTGTTATCATCAAAATCTAAAACCATGGGGCTAACAATCTCCCCCTTTTTGATGATGACAAACATTGTAACTATAATATTCCATAGAAAGAGTTGAGAGCAAAAATAATAAGAGAGAAGATGACTCCCCCTTAATTGATGCATAATTTGCTTGAACTCAATCTTGTTCAATTTGCTCCCCCTAAATTTTTGCCGCCTTTGCCTCAGCTTTTTTGTAACCCAATACTTCTCCCCCTTTGTCATCAACAAAAAGATTATAGGATAGACCTGTTTTGAAAAGAAAACATCTAGACAAAGAGCTGTGAACGCAAAGGGATAAAGGAATCTATTATCCAATATGATCAGCCAAGTGAACACTTGTTCTGTCCAAAATTTAAGCCACACGAAGATAAAGAAAAGAGAAAGCTTTAGCAGGCCCAAAAAAAAATTCACGTTCCATGAGACAAACTAAAATCCTAATTAACATTAACAAAAAAAATAAGAAGGAAGCAGATTATGATTTGAAAAACAACATAACTTAAAAGTAATATATGAACTAGTCATATCAGATAAGGAGAGCACGAATTATCAACAAGGGTTCGACATACCAATCTCTCTTCTGATGCTGCAAAATCTGTCCTCACTAAGAGGTTTCGTGAAAATATCAGCAAGTTGATTGTCCGTACTCACAAAGTCAATAATAATATCTCCTCTTTGAACATGATCTCTAATGAAGTGATGTCGAATATCAATATGCTTAGTTCTAGAATGCTAAATAGGATTTTTTGTCAAATTAATAGCACTTGTATTATCACACTTAATCGGAATATGATCAAAGAATAATCCAAAATCCTCTAGTTGTTGTTTCATCCATAAAATTTGTGCGCAGCAACTACCAACAGCAACATATTCAGCTTCAGTGGTAGAAACTGCAACAGAATGCTGTTTTTTACTAAACCAAGAGACAAGGGAATGCCCAAGAAATTGACAAGAGCCGCTAGTGCTTTTTCTATCTAACATACAACCAGCAAAATCAGCATCGGAGTATCCAATTAAATCCAAAGAAGTGCCTTTAGGATACCACAATCCTAAATTTGGAGTGGCAATCAAGTATTTGAAAATCCTTTTAACAGCATTGTGGTGTGATTCTTTAGGAGATGATTGAAATCGAGCACATAAGCACACACTAAACATTATATCCGGACGACTAGCGGTTAAGTAAAGTAGAGAACCAATCATACCTCTATATTTCTTTTCATCAAAAGGCTTACCCATTTCGTCTTTGTCGAGTTTGGTAGAGGTGCTCATAGGAGTGCCCTTTGGCTTTGCCTTTTCCATGTTAAACCTCTTCAATAGGTCTTTGATATACTTGGATTGGTTAATGAAAATACCATCTGTTGATTGCTTTATTTGAAGTCCAAGGAAGTAGGTAAGTTCACCCATCATGCTCATCTCGAATTCTCCTTGCATACATTTAGCAAAATCCTCGCACAAGCTTTCGTTAGTAGCACCAAAAATGATATCATCCACGTATATTTTACAATAAGAATATCATGATCTTTGGTTTTTATAAACAGAGTAGTATCAATTTTTCCTTTAAAAAAGCCATTTTCAATCAAAAAATTGCTTAAACGATCATACCATGCCCTAGGCGCTTGTTTTAACCCATAAAGTGCTTTTGAGAGTTTAAAAACATGATTCGGAAACTCATGATCTTCAAAACCTGGGGGTTGTTTAACAAAAACATCTTCAGAGATAAAACCATTAAGAAATGCACTCTTCACATCCATTTGAAAAAGTTTAAAATTTTTAAAACATGCAAATGCAAGTAACATTCTAATAGCTTCTAGTCTAGCAACAGGAGCGAAAGTTTCATCAAAATCTATGCCCTCTTCTTGATTGTAACCTTGGGCTACAAGACGGGCTTTGTTTCTAACAACCACACCTGTTTCATCCATTTTATTTCTAAACACCCATTTAGTACCGATTATAGAGCAATTTTCAGGTCTAGGTACTAATGTCCATACCTTGTTCCGTTCAAACTGATTTAGTTCTTCTTGCATAGCAAGAATCCAACTCTCATCCTTTTCAGCTTCAGCAAAAGACTTAGGCTCCACTTGAGATAAAAATGCAAGATTATTGCATAAGTTACGAAGAGAGGATCGAGTCATCATACCTTGAGATGGATCACCTAAAATCTGACCTTTGAATTGATCACGAGCGTGTCTCCATTCTCTTGGAACAGTATTAACATCTCTATGTTGAGGAGTAATGAAAGTCAATTCATTTTCTTGTTCTACAGCAGTTGAGCTGACTCCATGTTCCTGTTCTGCTGCAATGGAGCTGACTCCATTTTCTGCAGCTACTGAAACTAAGTTTGGATCAATTTCCTCATGGATTTCTTTTTCAACTAATGTAACCTGTGGCATCTCATCATCTTTGCTGTGAACATGAGCACAATTCTTTGAAGAAATAAGGTCAGTCTCATCAAATGCAACATGAACCGATTCTTCTACAACCAAAGTTCTTTTATTGAAAACTCTATATGCCTTACTAGAAGTTGAATAGCCAACAAATATACCTTCATCGGATCTAGCATCAAACTTACCCAAATCATCCTTATCATTATTATGAACAAAGCATTTACAACCAAAAGTACGAAAATGACTAATATTTGGCTTTCTACCTTTCCAAAGTTCATACAGAGTCTTTTTGAGAATAGGCCTAATCATAACACGATTCATAACATAGCATGCGGTATTAACGGCCTCGGCCCAAAAATATCTAGGTAAGTTTCTATCACATAACATAGTTCTTGCCATATCTTCTAAGGTCCTATTTTTTCTTTCAACTACGCCATTTTGTTGAGGAGTTCTAGGAGCAGAAAAATTATGATCAATGCCAAGTTCATCACAAAACAACTCATACTTACTATTTTCAAGTTCTTTACCATGATCACTTCTAATGCTAGATATGAGAAACCCTTTTTCATTTTGAACCTTTCTACACAATTTAGTGAATGCAGGAAATGCTTCATCTTTATGCGCAATAAACATAACCCAAGAATATCTTGAATAGTCATCAACAATAACAAGAGCATAATATTTACCACCAAGACTAGCAGTCCGAGTAGGTCCAAACAAGTCCATATGCAAAAGTTGTAATGGTCTAGATGTAGAAACAATATTCTTATATGCAAAAGAAGTTCTAGTTTGTTTTCCCATTTGACAAGCATCACAAAGTCTATCCTTTTCAAACTTCATTTTAGGAAGACCAATAACCAACTCCTTGTTTGAAAGTTTTGAAATCAAATGCATGTTAGCATGTGCAAGTCTCTTATGCCACAACCAACTATTTTCATTTACAGCAGTCAAGCATTTTTCATCAGCGGAAGATAATGAATTTGCATAAATAATGTAAACGTTATCATGTCTAGAGCCAACAAAAATAGTTTTCTTTTCAGCCATGTTCTCGATAATGCATTGAGATTTCTCAAAAATAACTCTATGACCTTTATCACATAGTTGACTAATGCTCAATAGATTATGCCTCAATCCATCAACAAGAAGCACATTTTCAATAATAGGAAAGGGATCCTTACCGATGTTACCAATACCTATGATTTTACATATGCCGTTGTCACCAAATGTCACATAACCACTTTCTTTGTATGATAAAGTGTTGAATAACTTAGCGTTACCAGTCATATGTCGTGAGCAGCCACTATCCAAGAACCATCTTTCACTCTTTTCCTTTGAACTCAAGCACACCTACAAAAAAGGTTTAAACATTGGTCTTTGGTACCCACATTTGTTTGGGTCCTTGAATGTTAGTGACAGAATACTTTGGAACCCATACCTTTTTGGTTCCAACATAGGTGTTTCTTTTAAAAGGACATGAATGCGAAATATGACCTTTGTTACCGCAATAGTTGCAAGTAGTAAAAGGACAAGTCGAAGAGGTTGCTTTCACAAAGAAATTTTGATAGCGCTTTTCCTTTTTGGTGGGGTCAAAACCTAATCCAGCTTTGTCAAAAATACATCTTTGTTTTCCCAAAATAATGTCCAAAGTATCTCTCCCTTTGACAAATTTAGACAAAGTAGTTTTCAAGTTTTCAACTTCCTTTTTCAGATTTTCGTTTTCAAACTCAAAATTAGAAACTTTGTTTGTCGAAAGACTTTCTACCTTTTCTTTTAATGCCTCATTTTCCTTTTTCAACAAATCATTTTCAGCAAGAAGAGAAGTATTATTCTTTTTAAGAGAGCTGTTTTTTGAACCCAATTTCTTAAACTCGGCATGCAATTCATGAAACGCATTTAATAACTCATCATAAGTAAAAGTATCATCGGAATCATTAAGATCGGAATTTACCTCATTGTTTTCATGAGCCATCAAACATAGATTGGCTTGCTCGTTTTCCTCGTCCGAACTACTGTTATCACTTTCATTGCCCCATGCTGCAACCAATGCTCTTCTTTTTGCCTTCTTGATTTCTTTTGCTTGAGGACATTCGGACTTCACATGTCCTGGTTTCTTACACTCATAGCATACAATTGGATCTCTCTTGTTTTCATTTTTACCTCCATCCTTCTTGAAGAACCTCTTGCCATTTTCCTTCTTCTTTCTCATGAACTTTTTGAACTTCCTTGTAAAGAGGGCTATTTCCTCACCACTGCAACTTGAGTCTGAATCATCAATTTTTGAGGTAGAGCATTTGAGGGCTAAACTCTTCTTTTTCGGTCCTTGATCATCTTCCTTGTTCATGGTGATTTCATGAGTCATCAACGAGCCCAAAAGTTCATCCAGGCTATAATTTGTGAGATCACGCTTCGCCTCAATGATTGCCGTTACTTTTGGCTCCCATTGCTTCGGTAGTGACCTGAGAATCTTTCTCACAAGTTCAACATTAGTATAAGCTTTTCCAAGAGATTTCAAGCCATTAACAATATCAGTAAATCGAGTGAACATGCTAGTAATAGATTCATCAGGCATCATTTTAAATAACTCATACTTATGAACAAGCATGTCAATCTTAGACTCCTTAACCTGACTAGTGCCTTCATGCGTTACTTCTAGCTTACCCCAAATCTCCTTAGCAGATTCACATGCAGACACTCTATTGAATTCATTAGGATCTAGCGCACAATACAGCAAATTCATAGCCTTAGCATTTGTTTCAATACCAGCAATGTCAGTTAGAGTCCATTCCTTTTCTGGCTTTGGAACAACTTCCCCATCCACGGTTTTGGTAGGGATGTGTGGCCCATCAACAATCACTTTCCACAATTTATAATCAGTTTGAATATGAATGCGCATCCTAGTTTTCCAGTAATTATAATCAGTCCCGCTAAATAGTGGAGGCCTATTACTAGATTGTCCTTCGGGAAGGTGGGTGCAAGAGTGGGTTGCCATAGATCTTACCCTAAGACGATTAAGTCAAAAACAGTTAGAGCCAAGCTCTGATACCAATTGTTGGTCCAGATAGCAACCCAAGAGGGGGGGGTGAATTGGGTATTACTCAAAATATATGCGGAATTAAAACTAAGTGCGAAACAAAATCAAGTAGGTACGGCACCAGAAATGAGCTGGGTCAAAACAGGTTCAACACAGAATAGAGCTGGCTCAAAATCAACAATACAGATATCTTGATTATAAACGACAGAGCAGATATGCAAAACACAAAGCACTTTTGATAAAGGAGAAATCTTTCAATGAGTATGCAGGCTGTTTATTTTACCAAACTGATTCCAAGCAATTCGAGTAAAATAAATATGCAAAGCAACAAATTAAAGAGCAGGGAAAAGAAAGATCGAACACGCGGATTTTATAGTGGTTCGGTCCGCACTTCACGGCCTACTCCACTCCTCGAGTATCCTACTCGAGAATTGTTGCACTATCTCCAATAGTTGAATCCTTCTAGCTTCCCGGGTGCTAGAAAAACCGTTACAATCAACTAGCCAAGAATCCGGCGCTAGTTAAACCTAAATCAAGAAGATTTTTCTACCTAAAAACCTCTCACAAAAAGGGTCACAAGTTTCTGAACAAGGGTGTAAAAATCCCTTTTACAATATGGATCAATCAAACTCTCACACTAGAGTAATAAAAGTCAAGATGAAGAACAAAGTTAACTGATAGAATTTCAAGTAATAGCTCACTGGTATTTTTTGCTCAAGAGATGTGTGTCGACCTTGCTCCTGCTTTTCTTTTTAACGTGAGAAACCCAATTGAACGTTGGAGACTTACTCATAGCCGTTGCACACAATCAGCCACAATCTTTCCTTCTTAGATCTTTCCATCTTCATATTTGCAGCCATCAATCTTCTTCTTTCCATACGAGTTAATTTCCAGCCGTTAGAAATTAGGAGGAGATTTTCCTTATCTCTCTCCTTCTTCAGTTTCTTGTCTATTGGAGATAGAGATCTGAAGATGAATACCTTCCTTTCCAATTGTATCTTCAATTTACCGAAATCCCTCTTGATTGTTCAGCCGAAAGACTTTTCCCTTTGATAGCTCTACTGCCGTTCTTGTTTTCATCGTAAACATAGAACTCTAGGTTTAGGAAAAATGCTATCTTGTGTCAAGCACAACAATAGATATGAGGGAATTACTCATAAGTCCCTATAATAATGAGTGATAGCATAATTAGCCCAATAGAAATATATTATACCAATAAAATCCAATTGACTAATGTAATTCCAATTAGGTTGTGTTTGTTATCATCAAAATCTAAAACCATGGGGCTAACAGGACCGTAGGACTCATGTTAAGGTCATGTTATTTATTTTAGTGTTATCATTTATTTTTGTAAAGTAATGCATTTATTTCTTAAATAAATTAGTATAATCCTAGGCTTACTAACTTTTGACCAAAATTATTATTTTTTTTTTCTTAATTAGATAAAAGTTGCTTGCTCATTTATTTACTACTTGGACATACAAGATTAAAGGCAACGGCCCATTCATAAAAAGTTACGTGATTTTCTATGCTTGTTATTTATTTCAATTACCAATGTGATTATCGAATATTGCTCTGACTCTTGATTTGAATGTTAGATTGGACCTTAGAGGTATGGAGTGGCATGCGAATAGAATTCATTTAGACGATACTAAGTTATTGGAAAAACGGTAAAGTGTTGAAGTTGTGAGATTGTGGATTATGATTTGGTAATGGTAAGGGTGACCTGTTGGGCCCTGGATTGAAATGGGTTACCTGCGGGGCCCGGTGATACTATTGTGGTGACCCTAACGTATGGTACGCCATGGAAAGTTCCAAAGGGTAATCGTGTCTTGCATGGCCAGCAAGGGGGATTGTCCCATGGCACGGTCATAGTTAGTGGCTTAGGAATTGTGCGACCCTAACGTATGGTATGCCATGGAAAGTTCCAAAGGGTAATCGTGCCCCCTGCTATGGTTGTAAATGAATTCATACGGAGTACATAACTTAGGTGAATTCATTTAAAACCCCGTGTGACAAGCAAGGGGGGATTTTCCATGACACGGTCATAGTTAGTGGTTATGGGAGGAAAGAATCTTGTGGATGAGATCTTAGATTTCACGTAGGGTTAATTGATAGTAATAAACCGGTTTATGTGAAAAACTTCTGTTTTGCTTCTTCGCATCATTATTATAATGCTTGCTTGCTAGTTGTAAAGTAAAGGGGTAATTGGGTTGGATTATTTACTGGGTGATTTATCACTCACGGATACGTCTGTATCCAGATAAATCGATTGTTTTGGCGATCAATTTACTAGAGGGAGCAGGATTCAAGGGGGGATTCAATGTTGGTGCAGTTTGACACAAAAAGAATATCAGGAACGAAAATCAAGTATGCTTGAAATTCGTATCAAGTCTAGAGTCGGGTCTGAAGTTAATGTATTTTGAATCAGTAAATTTATTGAGTTTGTAATAACTAAACCCTTATTTTGAAAAATTATATTTATTTAGCGAATTTTTCAGAAATTGATATTTAATGTCTCCGATTTTATTTCCGAAAATCGGGGCATTACAGTTTGTGAAAAATCAACTTCATCCGATATGTATAAATGTTTGATCCAATCTTCTCATTTTTCATCCAATCTTTCCATTTTTTTTCGATTTTTCAAAAATGGAAAGATTTGATCAAGCACTTACACATATCGGATGAAGCTGATTTTTCACGGTCCCACTCTTTTTTTTTAAATTATTGAACGGGTCGGATCATCCGTACGAGGTCCGGAGTGGGCCCCGTGTACCGTCGGTGGCCATGGTTGGTGTGCTTGGGTCGGTATCCATAGAGTTTTCGAATAGGAAAAGGAATGTTGGCTTTGATTTCAGTGATCTTATTGACTTTGATTTTGGTTTTGTACAAACATTATACTCCCTCCGTCCCAAATTGGATGTCAATTTTTGATATCTGTGCCAATTTCAACTCCTTATATCTTTCAATATGGATCTCAAAACATATGCAATATGGATCTTGTTTGATAGTTCTCTATTAATTCTATTATACAAAATTTTCAAACTCATGAAAAACATTATAGATTGAAAGACATAAGCGATTAAAAATGACACGAATTTCAAAACTTGTCATTCTTTATGAGACGGAGGGAGTATATGATTTTGATTTTCATTTGAATAATGTCTTAATGAGTGGCTTTGAATACAATTCCTTAATGGAAGTAATTTATGGGAAGAGAGAGAGAGAAAGAGAGGGAGACAGAGCGCTTCATTCCTTTGATCCAACGGCTATAACCTTATCACTACGTACGATCGAACGGGTGTAGATGCATATATGTTTATATGCCTAGATATTTTTAAAGAAAACCGTTATGTTTTATAATATGGACTAGTGCTTGCCCGTGCCTACGGCACTACGCATTCCGATAGTGCCATAGGCACGAACAATTTTATAATATAATTTTTATTTTTTTATGCCAACGCCTGAAGTCAAGCAGTGGGTAAAAAGAACCGATGGCATTTTTATAATATATTTGTAAGAGTGTGGGTATTTTCCTAAGAGAGTTGGAAAGCCACATCAGCCTTTGGATCAAATGAATCTCAGCCTTTCTTTCAACTTGTGTTTGTGTGGTCCCCACACCCTTGTGTTTTATTAGGTAGACTAGTGTTTGCCCGTGCCTACGGCACTATGACATTTTTGTAATATGTTTGTAAAAGTGTGGGTGTTTTCTTAAAAAAGTTGAAAAGCACACCTTATCCATTGGATCAAATATTTTGCAAGATTTTTGCAAAATATTTAAAAAACTAATCTTAGTGCCTATTGGAAAAGTTAGAGATGTAGATCTCACTATTTCTTTTGCACCAAAAAAAAAAAAAAAAAAAGAAGAAGAGATGTAGATCTCACAAATTTTTGATGACTGAACATGTATAAACTTCCTTTCACATTAATTTATTTACAAAATAATTGATATGATGTAGCAATAAAATTGAAAATTTAGCCATCTTGAAAATTTATGTTCAAATAAGTGGTCGGACTGCAGCTCCGATGTTATAATACTTTACTTGGGGGTGGCTATTCGCAGCCACGTGTTTTCTTCCTTAGCCCACTAAAAATTTACAACTATACTCGACAGTTAGTTACCGAAATTGAAATATATTTTTAGCATCCAATTACCGAAATATAATCTTTTTTTCAACAGCTATTTACCTAAAATGTATGTTCGGCAGTTGTTTACCGAAGGTTGAATATATTTTCGATATGTAGTTACTGAAATATAATCTTCTTTTCAACAGCTATTTACCGAAATGTTATGTATGATTTTCAATAATTATTTACCGAAATGTAGTGGGCTAAGGGAGAAAATACGGGGCTGTGAATAGTCGCCCCCTAATACCTCCCATCACCAACTAATTAAGTACGTTTGCACCCCTAAGGATTTTTACACTTTCACCCCTAAGTAAATATTATTATTTTCCAATTAATAATCACAAAAATTTGTCGCAAAACTAACAAATGTAAAAAAAAAAACAAATAAGGACAAAATAACTTATTTTCTAATAAGTTCAGGAGAACTCACCCTTAATATACTCTATCCTAGGGGACTTGAGAATGGGTGTTTACGGGAATCGAACCATGCCCATTTGCATGGGAGTAAAAGGGAGGCACCAACTGCATTCCACTCTACTTGCAAAGTTAAAGGATTTGAGTCTATTACTTTTTTACACAAACACAAATATGACACAATCCGATAACACAAAAATTAAACGGGACAAAAACCAAGTTAAACTCACATAACTTGAGAAGGACACGAATAATCGTTGAATCTTCTTTGTCGGCTCATTAACTCGAGTTACATTATTAGAATGTAACATGACAGTATGGCTAGTAGAGCATCCGCATCAGCCTCTCTAAATTTCAGACCAAATTACATCTTAAAATGCCACTTTATTATTTTAGCTAGTTACTTTTAAAATGCATACTACATTAGACTCTCTATTCTAACATATAGTCTATTAATATATTATTTACGTCTTCTTCCAAAATAACATTTACGTCTTTGTCGGCTCATTAACTCGAGTTACATTATTAGAATGTAACATGACAGTATGGCTAGTAGAGCATCCGCATCAGCCTCTCTAAATTTCAGACCAAATTACATCTTAAAATGCCACTTTATTATTTTAGCTAGTCACTTTTAAAATGCATACTACATTAGACTCTCTATTCTAACATATAGTCTATTAATATATTATTTACGTCTTCTTCCAAAATACTATTGAAATGTTATTTTTTTATTTCTTTCTGAAATGTAATAATCTATAGCGGTCTATTAAAAAAATTAAGTGCTATAATTTTCAATCTGTTTGAATCAATGTAAAAATTTTATTTTTTTGATCATATTATTCTAAAAGGTCATGATTAAATTTTATTTCTAGGACTCTCATAATTAAGTATCTGTTCTTTATTTGAAACCTTGTAGAGCAAAAAAATTGATTATGAGAGCTCTAGAGACAAAAATTAATTATAACCCTTTAAAATAATATGATTAGAAAAATAAAATCTTCACACTGATTCAAACAGATTGAATCGGTATAAATAGTCTAAAAAATTAAGTGTTTCAATTTTCCATCTGTTTGTACCGGTATAAAGATCTTATTTTACTGATCATATTATACTAAATGATCATAATTAATTTTTGTCTCTAAAACTCTCAAAATTAAGTATCTGATGTTTATTTGAGATCCTGTAGAGCATAAATTTGATTATGAGAACAAGTGGGGACAAGTTAATAAGAAAAAGTGGGGAGTTAACAATTAAAACAATAAAATATTGAAATAGCATATGAATAGTTTCTCGCCTCCAGTAGTGAGGAACTGTAGCAAAAATTAGAATCTTTGCAAAGTAGCGATTAAAGCCACGAGACTGATGCCACTGACTTTTCCAAGGATTGCTCGCCACTATAGCGTAATAAGAGAAGTAAAAATAGTTTGAGACTTTGAACCCTGTTGTAATATTTTGAGACTTTTAAAACATGCTTTAGTTTGTTTAGCTACGAATAAAAACATCACACATCGATTACGTTATTGATTTTTATACCACATTTAAAAAATCAATAGCAAAACATAATGTTAACGCCGAAAATGAATGCTTTGTTTTTTTTTTTTTTTTTATAGGCAAAAATGAATGCTTTGTTAGGAACATGGAGAGAGCGAAACATAATACTAATGTTTAAAAATTTTCCCTCCCATTGTTTGGTTTGAGAGAGAATAGAAGAGAAAAATGACTAAACAGGGTTCTAAAGAGTACTAAAAAAAATTTCCTTTCTTTTCTCACATTTTCTTACTTAATTATTTTTTCTTATCTTTCCTCACTTTAATGCTATGGTGTCTCCGTTACGTCTCTTGTGGTTTTCGATTATATATGCCTTCTGTGGTTTCGGTTATGCCTCTTGTGGTTTTTGGTTATGTCATGTGTGGTTCCATTGTTATGCAATGTGTGGATCTGTGTGTTGTATAACATGGAACCACAAAGGGCATAATCGAAAATCACAAAATGGCATAACCGAAATCACAAGAGGTGTAACCGAAACCACAAAAGGCATACATAACCGAAACCACAAAAGACACATATGACCGAAAATCACAAAAAAAACATAACAGAGACACCATAAAGGTCGACACGCTAGCATTCGCAGCAGAATTTTGCCTAGAAATGCAATTGTTGTGGTAGCTAGAAAAGAAGACGGATCCAAATGGACTGGTGCTCATTAAACAAGCTCAAGGTGGGACCAAAGATGAGAGATCTAAACTCTTTCGATAACGAGTCAACGATCGGTACGGCCTGGCACTTTCATAACGAATTTAATGACCGGTTTGGGACCAACACATGTCGAGTATGGTACGGTCTGCCACTTGGAACAAACCATAATAGTATATGTACTCGACTACTCGGGTTTATAACAAAGACACCGCCGTCTAGGGATGGAATCGAATCGGTGCGGTTCGGTTCGGTTGGAATCTTCAAGTATGGTGGCCCGAAACGATCAGTTCGGTCTAGAAATGATGGAAACTGACTTCGGCCAAAATATTGGGTGGATACGTTCGGGGTGGTTTGATTTGATCGGGTTTTTCGATTTTATCTAGTTTTTTTGGTTTGAGCTTCAACACTACTAAATTATCAAAACCCCAATCTAAGACTATATATCAAGATTAGGAATCCCGTATGGTACCCTACCCCTCTAATTTCGTTCCAGCTCAGATACCGACCAGTACCAGATATATTGGTCAGTACCAGACTAGTTTTAAATTTATTTATTTTTCTTCAAGTACCAGACAACATCGAACAAATACCGAACTACTCTTCATTTATGTCTTTAGTAGATGCGTATATTATATTGTAATTCTTTTATGTGAGAAAATAATACTAATAGCGATAAATTCGAAATGATACTCGGTATCTCACCGGTACTGGTACGTCCTATACCAATAGAAAAATCGATACTCTAGCCGATACGATATTCAGAACCTTGCTATACATAAACAAAAACAAAAAACAAACTCATCTATTAGAACTAAAATATTCCCCTCAATTGCAGATTTAGATGTAGCTTTATTCATGGAGTATATGAGATCCGTAAGTCCAAACTCCAAACTCCCATAACCAAACTATTCCAATGACCAAGACCAACACCAGTTAGTGAGACATAGCTCTGAACCAACAACATTTGTAGACAGCCCATATCCAAGACAAAACACCAGCCCAGAATACCCAAGACGCAAACTCGAGTGCAATTTTGTTCACCTTTCTTAAAAGAGAGTGAACGTTACTCTCCCTCTTATTGGTTGAAATAGTATAAGTCTTACCCCCGCAATACACTTTTTGATAAGCATGACTTCACTTTGTAATGGGATCCACATCATTTCAACCAATTAGACGGAAGGTAATGTTCACCTCTTTTAAGGAGGGTGAAAAAAAAAATTTCCTCAAACCCCAACCCCTACACATAATCGAAAGGAAGACACAAGAAAACATACACAACCCATACAAACAAACACACAAACACCTGGAGCGCATGTATATACACACACAATCACAGAGACACACCCTTACCATTCATTTTGGAAGCAACCAAGACAAACACAGACACTCAAACACCAAGAGCACATACAGTCATGGTGTTTAACCTGTCTCAAATAGTTTATCCGGTCCGCAAAATTAGGACTTAAAATTAATTTAATTTTTTCAGGAAAAAAATTCATAACGATGCCAACAATTTATCAAATATCAACAAGTTCTTTTAATTTATGGAAAAAAAATTTTGAATCTGTATCATATTTAAGTCCTCATTATTTGGATCGAACAAATACTCCATTTTGAGACAGAAGGAGTAGTTCATATAACAATTTTACATGAGCTCATTCACCGTAGAGATTAAGACCTATGAATGTGAAGAAGCAAGAATGCTTAAAAGACAGCTTTGTGGGTTGAATTGAACTCACTGCGTTAATGAAGAGGAATGGTGAATTTTCATTTGGTCCATTTTGTTAGGAGATTTGGTGAGAAAATGTAATCCTTTGATTTGTTACTATTTTCTCGCCATTTAAAACCGTTAACTAACCGTCTTAACATTCACGACTTTTGACTTATTTTTCTCTACTTTTGTTTATTTTGCTTCGTCACCCAAACGTTTCTCTATCTTTTGTGCTCAAATTTCTGACACAGAATTTGGAAATTACTACAGTCACACGAGTAAGAATTGAGAACGCGACTGCGGATTGGAAACGGAAACGAAGAGCCCTACTATCTGACTAACCACAACTCCAGAGGGCAAGAAGTCAAAGTTGAGAATAGCCAATCGATCGTGTCTTTGTTCCAATCACCGTATAAGAGTCATAAGAAGGATTGGTTGATTCAACCAAAGAGAATCTTTATATGGTCAGATTCAAATCATGTTGTACATTAGCATGCTCCGTAAGATCCAGTACACCAAATGAAATAGATAAATAGACATGATTTATCTATTTCCCTTATTTCATTTAAAATATCTTACTTATTTAAGATTATATCGTAAGGTGGTCCATACACGATTTTATGATGTGAAACACAGGGATGTAAATATCTTTTACCGGATATCTGAGTTAGCTTGCCACACCTCGATTAATTCCGGAGCTCTGAAGGTAACGACCGACCATAACCTCCAATAATCCCAAAGTTTAAGATGATTGGCTTCCATGAAATTAGAACATGCAGCCTCATGGTCAAAGCACTTATTGCTTTCTTATGCCCACTTTGCCAACCCCTTGGGGTTAACAAGGGGATAAATTAATTGCTCCATCGCCATTTTCAAATAGAGTATTTTATACAGTAGCACCATTCTCACTTTGGTTTAAAAAACAAAGAAAATAATATGCAGAAAAAGAGAGGAACTAATCACAAAAGTGTGAAGGAGGAACATAACTTTCTACTAGTACAATTTTTAGATTGATTTTTCCCCTTTCTTTCGAAGAAGCAAACAAAGGAGGAGGGAAAATAATTGCAGTCCCCTTATTTCTTTTGAGTTCCAAATTACCTTAAAAACTTGAGATATTTTCCTAGGTGAAAGTACAACGATATCCCTTCAACTATTATTTTTTTCCACAGAGACCCCTTAATATTTAAAATCGCCCTTACAGACCCTCTCAACTATAACCATGAATCAATCAACACTTTTCTGTCAAAAAAATCGTTAAGATGAAGGAGTCAGCGGAGACAATTTTTCTCGATGAAGGGGTTAGTGTGGGTGATTTTTTAGGGGTATAATTGTTATTTCCCCTTATTTTTGTTAACGGAGTTGGCCAATTTTCCATTTCATATAGTTGACGAGGTTTGTATGGGCAATTTTAAATGTTAGAAGATTTTCGTGAAAAAAAAATATAGTTGAAGGGGTCTCCATGTACTTTCACCATTTTCCTATTTCTAGTTGTTTTATATTGTCCCTATAAAAAAAGAAAGAAAAATACAAGAAGAAAAGGGCAAAATTGATACGACCGATTGTCGTTTGCCCTAATTTCATATTCATTCCATATTTGTTCGTATGCTAATTTTTTTTTATGAACAAACAACAAGCATAATATAGGGCATTAAATTAGCATTTAGGAGGGGAAATGCTAACCTTAAGGCTGAGTTGAATTAACTTTGGTGAAATTACATGAAGACCCCCTTATCTATACGTTTTGGACACGAATATCCCCTAACATTCAAAATTGGTCAAACACACCCCCTCATCTTCTGAAAATGTAAATATTGTCAACGCCGTTAATGAAATGACAAATGTACCCTTTTTATATTAAACGGAGCAACAACCCTATCTCACAAGATCAAATATTTCTCACACTTCACACACGCACACTCTCTCTCTCTAAACTCCATCGGCTCCATCTTCTTCTTCTCCGGCATCGGGAAGTCTGGCTTCGTCAACCACAAGATCTCTCAAACCCTAGCCTCCCTCTCCATCTGCTCCTCCTTTATCCACCTTGTCGATGCCCTCCATGGCGACATCAGCGGCTTATCGATTAATGATATCCTCGTGATGTTCAGCAAGAGCGGGAACAATGATGAGCTATTGAGGCTGGCCCCGTGTGACACGGCGAAAGGGGTGTACGTACTTGATTAGTGTGACATCGAGCGAGGCGAATGGGTTGGTGGGGTTGTATGATTTGAATGTGTACTTGCCGCTAGAGAGGGAGTTATGTCTGTTTAATCTGGTGTCGGTGAATGGTGTTTGATTGAGAAGATAATGGCATAAATGATTCGAGCAAGGAACCTCCTTTCTTTTCTTCTTTTTTTCGTATTCGATTTACAATTTGAACAATTGTTACCATGGTCATTAATATTAAAACAACCCTATTAGCCTAAAAAGTTGTTCATGCATGTTTTGATAATGTTGGGCTTCTGATTTTGCAGGAATCTCTGTTCCTTGAGCTGTGATCCTGATTCTATGTTCAGGGATTCTCCACTGCGAATTTCTTGTTTTACAAGCACTTTATGAGAGAAATCCCTCTTTTTGCTTATGATTTTGGCATTTGCAGCCACGCCCATTTAGCTACTGGCAATTTTGGACTGGGTTTGTGCATTTTGGTTTGAAAGGAATGAATGAGGTTCGAAAGGGGAGAAGCATGTAAATATTGATGTTAAAGGGCATTTTTGTCTAACAAGGCCAAAACTAGTGACATGTGCCCTTGCAACTGAAGGTTCTAAAACGGAAGGGTGTCACTTGGGTAACGGTAATACATGAGGGGGTGTGTTTGGGCAATTTTAAACGTTAGGGGGTATATGTGTCCAAAACATATAGATGAGGGGGTCTCCGTATAATTTCACCATTTACTTTTTCAAAATGTTTTTCCGACTATTATTGTTTTTTTTCTTTGTTTTTGGCCCGAGAGGAATAGAAAAACAATAAGCATGATAATAGTTCAGGAAAGAAGCCAAAAAAACACACTAAAAACTCGTATTAAAAAAAGAGGAAATAAGCAAACGAGCAAATGATTTTTTTTTTTTTAAGGAAAAAAAAAACCCACCTTTACAAACGTAAAACACAATTAGAGACAGAGCAGCGCTTTAGAATCTATTCGACACACATGGTTTCACGTACATCAAACCGAATGCTAGGGCAAAAAAACATTTACTCACTACATAAAAAAAATTTCAAACGGCTCCGAACACAAACAACGCCCGCAAATGTGTTTAAAGATTTTCTAAAAACAATCCAACCACATACACAACAATAGGGAAAAAATAAACATTTACTGCATAAAAAATGCTAGGTGCACAATCATCTCAACACAACCCTCGCATACAAGTATGTGGGACCCATGTGTATGTGAGAGATTGTATTTGGTGTTGTGTTCGGACGATTGTGCACCTAACATCTCTCTAGATACATACACAACAATCCGAATACAACACCAAATACAATCTCTCACATACATGTAGGACCCGCACAGTGAGGCAAAACAAAAGTGCTACATACACAATATATGTGAGAAGATTGTATTTGGTGTTGTGTTTGAATTGTTGTGTTCCTAGAAATTTGAAAGCAAAAAATCGAGGTACACAATCATCCAAATCAAATGTAACATCAAACACAACCCTTGGTAATGACATACACGTGTGACTCGCACACACGCTCGTACTTATGGGACTCACACATATAAGTAGCATTTTTCAACACTTATGCCAAGCAGTCAAACGGGTCCTGAGAAGGAGGAGCTTTTTGCCTTTCTTTTTTTGATTCTTCCAGAGAGACACGGTGGTGTGCCTTTGAGATGGGAGGGAGGGACTGACGGACTATGTCACGGAGCCTTCTTCTCGTTTCTCTCTCATCCTTCTTCTCGTTTCTCTCTCATCCTTCTTCTCATACATACACACACACATACATATATATATATATATATATATATATACATGTCTGTTCTATAGATTCAGCGCCCTCAAAAGTAGGAAGAGTCCCAACATGAGAGAACCCTCGTGAATTCGCACGCTTCAATCCGCCCTCGATTCCAATTTCTCCCTCCTAACCTCTCTATTTTAATGTAGACGCCCCTCTCTCCCTTTCTCTCTCTCTTTCGGTCCATGTATTGTTCGTGTTTTTTTTTTGGTTTGGTTTTGAATTGGTGCGATTGGTTCTGAATCGTGGGCTGATTTGAATCTGGAAAAACCCGGCATATGATGCTTTGTTCTGCATTAACAAGTCAGATACAGTCGTGCCTTCGTGATTACGATAGGATTCAATACCTCGCCGTTGTTCTCATCTACATTCAGGTACATGACAACATTCACGCCCCTCCCTCCCTCCCTTCCTCATTTCGTTTGAATTTGTTCGTGCACACACCCCCACAATTTAGGTATCTAGTAATAGGCTGTGATCTGTGATGTTATTTACGGTTTTTGTGCCACATATATGTAATTCATGTACATGTATGTTTTCGCCATTGTTTTTTTTATCCTGAATTAGGGTTTCCTGATCGATCCAATTTCAGCACAAATCGATAATGAAACGTGAATAACAAGCATCAAACTCGAAATAACATAATAGAAAATAGACTTAGCAAACGTAACTTAGGGGGCATAAATGTAACCATTTACGCACCTATCATGCGACATGAGGATTTGATTGCCTTTTTGAATTTAGATCGCACTGTGGAGTTTTTCATTTTTTCACTTTGTTCAACCTACCATTTGCTGCCCTCTATTTTGCTAAAACCCGAACATAAATAAAATGTTAAAACGGGAAAGGAGAAAAGGTAACATGATGATTTTCCTCATGTTCGTTTATTCCGTCGAAAGAAACTGATATAATTTATCCTTGTTGGTGTTTAAGATTGGTTGCGCATTGATTGGATCTCTGGGAGCCCTGTTCAACGGAGTGTTGCTGATTAATTTGGCAATTGCGTTGTTTGCTTTAGTAGCAATTGAGAGTAGCAGTCAGAGACTTGCCCGAACATATGCTGTTCTTCTCTTCTGCGCTGTTTTGCTCGACATCGTCTGGTTCATTCTCTTCTCCCATGAAATTTGGTGCGTTTGCTTATTTATTTGCCACTTGTCTTTTCTTATTAACTTGAGATGAATACCTCTTGCATTTGAGTATTTATATTCTTTAAGTTGTTGGGTATATAATTCGGAGCAAAGAGAAAGCTATACAGAGAAGAACCATTTCTATTTTCTTTTTATCCACTATTCTTGCTATCCATATGTTTATTGCTATGGCCAGAATATAAACTTCGAAAAGTTGCAGAATGTTTACATGCTCTACAATGTTATGGTAAATTGGGAATTTAGGCAATTTGGATTGTAACTGGTTTCATTTGGGTCACTCCTCAAATTCCTGAATCCATGATGTCCTGAATTAATGTGGGAAATCCATATTATATGCCATAGAGACTTGAGAGTGCTTTAGTTCTCTCCTCACCATCTATCCTTCTAGAATCTGAGTCATCTGACCCTCTTTTCCCATCTTCATCCAACAAATTCTGCATGGGTTCCGAATGAGTTTCCAAAGACCCCCTTCCTATGGAAAATATATCCTTATAGCAGTCAACTCACCCATGTTATGCCATAGTAAAAAGCCACACCTTCCCCAAAAGCTTTCCCTGGCACATGCGAACTTCGAAATCCAATTTCTCAACAAAGCTTTGCCAGAGAATGCAGGCCTCCTTGTACTCAACCCTCCATTTTTCAGAACCTTTCCAACACGGGGTCCTACCCAACATTTATCCCAAGATCCCACTGTGCTCACCAATTTAGAAAGAAGCTAAATCATCAATATGCTCCACCTTTTCCAGGATCTCAAAAGTCAAACCATAGTGAAACACAACGAAGTTTGAAAGTTGCTCCACATAAGCCACAAAGATTATTTGCATCTTCATCATAGACTTAATCCCCTCTCAGCATAGACTTTCATGGAAAAGAATGCTCTTCATTAAAAATACCCTGGCATATTTCTCTTAAAAATGAAACTCCTGAGTTGTAAAACATTGTTTGTGCCCTCCTTTTTCCATAACCGAAAATGGTTTAAGCTGATGGTTTGTCCTTTCTCCATTTTGCACCATAGTTTTAGGTCTTCGACTCTTCGTCATGTTTTTTAAGGATGAGAGCAATTTCAATTATCCCATCCTCATCAACAATCAAAATCGCAACTTGAATGACCTACTTGACCTCGAAACTAGACTTTTTTGCAAATAAATAAAGCATGAGGAGTACACCTAAAATATAAAAGTGAACTTCAAGTTACCTGTGCTTGTAATGCTATGTCACAGTTGTGATTGGTAGAAGAGGCATGTGATGCGGAATGGAACTCTCCCTATTGCGCATGTGTGGAAGAAAATTATTTTGTGAGGAAAATATTTTTTTCACAGATCTTAATGTAGGCTTGGCATTCAGACTTATCAAAACAAAGAATCTCAGCTTTGGACTTTTTTATTGTAAAAATTACATTTTTGTGTTGCATGGGTGCAAGAATATGTGGTTGGTCTAGAAAGGAAACTTGGAAACTCTGCATTCATTAGAGTTACCGTAAGGGATTCCCCGTAAATAATTTAAAGCTAGAAAGAAGAAAGAAAATTTGATCCAAACAGAAAGAAAAAAAAAATCACCAGCCATGATTAAGAAAAAGTTTGATGGAAGTTCTTTTAGTTTTTTTGTAAGTACTCCCACCGTCCCAATTTAAATATTCCCTACGATTTTTCGTGCATTTTCAAACCCAAAAAAAAATACTTCTACATATTATTTTATTTATTTTCTTACACCAAATTAAAGTGCTCATTGAGTGCTTTAATTTGGTGTAAGAAAATTAAAAAAACAATATGTAGAATATTTTTTTTTGGAGTTTGAAAATGCACGAAAAACCGAAGGGGACATTTAAATTGGGACGAAGGGAGTAATAATTTTTATTGAAAAAGCATCAAGGGGATGCCACCCATGTATTGATGTACAAAAGAAAGTGTGGGAAAAAATAAAGAAAAGGCCAAATAATAAAAAGACCTATACACCAGTCTATACTCCAAAAATTTCTTACATAATAAATGACCACGTAAACATTTTCCTCATACGCGCCTTCGCTTGTTTGGCTCTAACCGACTATGATGCACTAAGATAATGCATTTGCATTTACTCAAAATGTAATTAGTTAATAACTAGATGCAGTATTGATGATTGTTATTGCAATTTTGTATCTCAAAAAGCTTTGTTTGCGTATGCAGGAACATCTCTTCTGATATATATGGAACCTATGTTATATTTTCAGTGAAACTCGCCTTATCCATGCAAATCGTTGGGTTCGTCATAAGGTTATTGTCCTCATCATTATGGGTTCAGATGTACAGATTGGGTGTTTCATACGTAGACAGTTCGGCTCCTCGAGAAGCAGATTTTGATTTGAGAAATAGTTTTCTAAGTCCTACGACTCCTGCTGTAGTTAGAAGTTCTGGTTGTGATGATGCTTTAGGAGGCTCTATTTATGATCCAACTTATTACTCATCTCTCTTTGAAGATGGTCGGGACAACAGTCATTTATATGCGGTATGGTTTCCCTTCTGTCACTTGTAGTATTGGTTTTCAACTTCTGCTGCTTTTCGGATCAATGTCTTTGTCGAAATTGATTGACGATTGAATCTTTGAGTTTAGTACGTTTATCTACAGAACAATTCTTAGATGAGAGGTTGCTGCTAAAAATTTAGTGTCTCAGTTGGTCGAACCTCCTGGTTGAGATATTGAATACACTGCAGAACCTCGATACTGCAATTCAGTTAGAACCTCGCTACCATCGAGAAAGAATCATGGTCCCAACCGAATAGAACCTCTCAAATATAAGAATCCCAAAGCAACAAAAGAAAAGTGACACAGTAAGATAAAATCTGTAGTAGCCATCAGATTGTTTAGAAAAAGTTTAGGTTCTTGTTTTAATCACATTCTTGTTTTCTAAAAAAACTCTATGCAAAATTGATATCAATCTTTAACCTTGCTCCCGATACGCTGCATTTCTCAGCAAAGCCCGCTCAACTCAATAAAACTCGTATCAAGGTTTTTCTTCTGCTCTTATTTTCCTATTAGTTGTCCTTGTAAACAAAGTTCATTTGTAGTTGATCTACCGGATGCAACTGATTCTCTAATTACCGCTCAATCTTACTCTCCAAAAATATCGTTGTGTGACACATTAACTTGAACACCTCTGTAATTGTTTAATCTTTGAATATCTGCTTTAGTATTCTGTAGGTAAATAAATGCTTTTCCTCTATTCTTTAGACATTTTTCTTGTCGTGATAATCTTATTAGATAACTTTGTTAACCAGCACACTTGACCTCGCCCAAGTTTTGTCACATCACAATAGGGATACCATCTGGCCCTCATGCATTACCTGATTTCATCCTCTTTATTGCAATTCTGTCTCAAGATTCCTTATTCCAGGACAAGAAGTACATCCTCTAGTTTCACCTTCACTAGTCACTACCATGCTGTTCTAGCTCTTCTACATGCTTTCCAAACATTTTCTCTTTAAATTCCACATTTTGTTATGTAATGATCCTTCACTGACACTCATGTGTCCTCACTGTATGCATTCAACTTGAAGTCTCGTGCTTTCATAGTCTCGAGCAAGTTTACAAATGATAGGTTTTCTATTTCTGCCATCTAATCTAGTTTAAAGATTGTCGTAAGCTTTGCACTTAGCATCTCTAACAGTTCTCCTAAACTCTGTGCAAGCCCGTTTATAACTCTTAACTTTCTCATTCCGTCACTCATATCATTCTACCACTTTTTAAAGCATTTTTTGTTTTGGTTTTTACTATTTCTTTTACCTCCTCATTTTCCCTACAATTTTGCTTAGATACAGGACCTTTTCCCTGAGATTTTTCAAGGACTTTTTCATTATCCGCATATTATCAGTTATGTCTTCCAAAGTTTATGTTTTCTTTGCGAATTTTGAATTTCTCACCTTAAAGACTCCACCATCTAGACCATGGCTTTCTTATATCTTTGCTGGTTCTATTTTTCTCTTTAATGTAAATGACTAGTACAAAGTTGTGTGTGTTGTAATGTTAAGGTCTCTCCAGGGAGAACCTTGTGATCTCTATATCTTTAGTTGTCTGTGTTTGTGACAGGAATGTGTATCATATGTTATGACAACATTAAACAATAGGATGTAATTTGGTGTTTTCCGCTTTGAAACAAAATGTTTCTTAACCTCACATTTTTGTTGTTAGAAAACTTTGAAACAAACCAACATATGGTTCGAAGTTGCCTGTGTTACATGTTTCTTAACAAGAGTCGCGGACTGCTAGGATGCACAGATGCACCTCCTATGCAGGACGTATGTCAGACATATGTCGTGAGCCCACATGTATCGTGTCTTTCACTTTTTGGTTTTGAAATACATGCATCGGGCGCACATTGTACTCTTGCCTATTACGTGGGTGCACACTGTATCTTCTAAGGTCTTAGCAATGACAATCTTGAAGAGACACAAACAGAGGTGAAACGCGAGAACTAAAAGTGGACTTCTGCACTCTACTGCCTCTGAATTTTGGGTGTTTAAAACCTTATGTCTTTCAGTTTCCTTCAATTTTGGTGATTACTGGAGTTTTTAAGTCTTTCCAGGCATTCAATCCCGATTCTTTTCCAACATAAAACTGTAAGAAATGAATTGTTTGTCTTTGTTTCAATGGAAGGATCGTTTTCTCTCAATGTTATTTAGCCTGTTCAATAAATAAGCTTTTTCAAATACGTTTCCTTTAACCCGTACTGCTTTTTTATTAGAAACTTGATAATGGGAATGATGGATTACTCAACTTACTTAATGCCTCAGTGAGCATTTATAAGATTAACATATATGTTTCTAAGTTAAGAGGAGCATTTGTAACTTTTAGTACTTAGCATTGTTACCATATTTATTAAACAAAAATTTAAATTCTAGAGGCTAGAGGCTAGCGCCTCAACGCCACACCTCCTCCTCAAGAGGGATAATTGTGCATTCGCCCCTAAAAACAGTGGACACGTTGCGGAGCAACAAAAGAGGATAGATAAGTCTTTTAACTGTTTCCTGTGTCACGCACACACTTGTCAAGCAACAAAAGAGGATAGGAAGTCAGTTATAGTTTTTTTGTCTTCAGTTTCATCACTGCAAATATTTTACTCTTGGATTATGTTGTTTAGGAGTTGAGATAGTTTCGTTTACTGCAAATTTGTAGTTTTAGGATATTTCTGTCAAAAGTATAGCCTATGAGTGCTAGTTTTGTCATGCGGTTGCAATCCAGTCCGTTTGGCTACAGCTGTGTGCGCTAAGTTTTAGAAGCTTTAATATGAACCTTTGGGCTTAAGAGCATCTACATGTATGGCCCTTTGTTTAGAAGATCACGGCTTTGTGGAAGTTTCTTCTTGCCAAAGGAATGAATGGGGAACTTTTAGTTAGTTTGGGTTGGGAGCTATACAAACCCTTGTGTAATCGGGTTTTCTTTTCTTTCTTTCTCAAAATTCTTTGAGTGCATGGGAATTTCTGCTCCAGAGGTTTTCTGCGTTTTCGCAATCCTTTTGTTGCTAAAATCTGTATAGAAAAGAACATGTTAATAAGACGTTTGTTCAATCCCAGTGCCTTAAAGTTGCAGTTTAGGCATTTGGCTGTCAGACCAATATTAATTGTGCTTTCATTATCTGTTTTGAGGCTCTTTTGGAACAACTGTAGATTCTGTATTCTGTTTCTAAGGTAGGATTACTTGTACGTCTGTTTCGTGACACGCTTGTGATCTGTTTGTAGGGCATTGGTTCTGGTGTGTCTACACCTATCAGCGAAGCTTCTGAACTGAAGCTATCCATAGGCAGATCTTCTCCGGTTTTAAAGGTAAGTTGGCTGACCACATTGTCCTCTTTCTTGTTTTGTTTGATCAGCATACGTTGTCCTCTTAGTGCTATGAATTTGTATCGTAGTTCTGGTATGTCGTGATTATCTTTTTGCAAGTATTTTATTGTTATTAGTTTTAGTTTTACCTGAGTAACTTGTGACATAAGCAACTCCAGTAAACATCATGGGCAAGTGACAAGTAATCTTGAATTTCGTTTTGTTAACGTGAAATTGAGTGAGTGCCTTTTTGCTGCTGGAACAGCTATTAATTTATCTGGCGAAGGTTGATGGTTAGAATTAACATCAGTTCATAGTGCAGTCATGCGTGGTAATATTGGCTGACTTTGTTTTTGATGGCATATGGATATGCCCCTTTGCAATTGAGGAGAAGTAAAACTTAGCGAAGTGAAACACTGAATTCTTTTTAGAAATTAAGTCATTTTATGTTATTTTGTTAGTTGGTTGAGAATTAGTACAACCAGTCAACGTAATTTGCCAGGTGATAGTTTCGTCGCTGCAATCCGTATCTAGTGGCTGAGGGACGTTAGGCCCAGTGGGGGCCTGGGGCCGCAATCAATCCTTTTTTAAAATTTTGCATGTTTTTTATAATGGTCTTCCATGTATTCTTCTCTGTTTTATCACTCCCATATATTTTGCATAACATTTCATTCTCAACTTGTTATTTCAGAATTAGAAACAATTCCATACAATGGCGAAATGAGATGTCTAATTCAAACAAAGCCACCACATACGATTTTAAAATCTATAATGCATAATGTCCAAAAATTAAAAGTGGTTAAACCATGTGCTATATAAGCATTACTCCCTCCGTCCCAAATTCTTGGTCCTATACGATTTTACGTGCAATGTTCAATGGCCTATATCTCTCAATGTATATTGTTTTTTATGTTTTTGAAGACATTGTTTTATATATATAAATAATTGAAATCTATCGAACAAAATCCATATTGCTTATTTTAAACGTTTTTGAAGACATTGTTTTATATATATAAATAATTGAAATCTATCGAACAAAATCCATATTGCTTATTTTAAACAATATACATTGAGAGATATAGGCCATTGAAAATTGCACGTAAAACCTTAGAGGACCAAGAATTTGGGACGGAGGGAGTATATTTTAGCAATTATTTTCGGTAGTCTTGTTTCTAACTCTGTAGATGGAACCCATAACGCAATTCTAATTTGGGGATTTTCGAATAAAATTTGGGAAAAAAGATATTATCGTATTTCTAATTGGACCAAGATTGATAAATATTGCATTTTAGTTCTTGTGTATTGAATTGCTCTTAGACACGATCCGTTGTGACAATTCAAGCAATTGGTTTGTGTTGTAAGTAACTTTCATTATTAATATGTTAGTTTTTTTGTTATTTGTAGCACAAAAGTTTTCTTATTATTCTAGCATTGCTTATCACAAATTTTTTTAGTTGAAGTGTGTGTAAAAGGTGCCCCCACTAGCCCTATTTTCTAGCTCTGCCACTGTCCATATCATTATCTCATGTTTAGTCTTTTGTGGAATTTGAGCCTCAATATATTGTGTTGTATTTCTAATAACATCCTCGGTATGAACCCGGTGAAGCCCCCTTCCCCCCTCTCAACTAGGAAGACATCTTGTCTACCTTTGAGTATGGAGACACAACTGTGAATCAACAGTGTAAGTACTTATCTAAGCAATCTGCTTGTTCTCCAAGCAGTGAATCGTAGGGTAGTCTTCAAAGGACAGGTTCCAAGAGTGCCTTGTGTCCATTTCGTCGAAAGTGTAAGTTGAACTACAGTTTTCCAAGAAAAACAGAGATGTTGCTTTACGTTTGTCACTTTATGATATCATGTTTTAGAGTTCTTACTCTGGTGCTTTCCAAACCAATTTTTGCTTCACTATCTCTCTCTTGTCTATAGGCACGGTATGTAGAAAATTATGACCTCAAACATCCCTTTGTGGATCAGTACCCGAGACAAGGTTTAAGTTCGTTGTCCCCATACTGTTAACCAGAATCGAAGCATCTTCATTGGATTATAGTTAACTACAAGAACTTCAGAAACATTCCTCTGAAAGCAATTTTTTAAGTTAAGATTTAGATTACACTTATCCTCCACCCAACCAAAAAAAAATAAAGTATGACCCTTTATCACTTCGGCCAGTAGGTTTTAGACTTCCCCACTAGAACATTTGATTCTTCACATTATGGTTCAGTTACTGTCTGTCATCTAGTCAGCTGACAGGAGTGTGATGTGGCATTGACTCCAACCATTGCTCAACTCAAACACGAGGATATCTGTGTTATGATGAGAAACATGTCAAAATAACAGGTTGTTTAATTCCATCCCAATTCTTCCACATTCATGTTTCTCTCTGAAGAATATTCCTTCTCCACTTTTTCTCCTTACTTTGTATCTCTCTATGCAAAGCCATTTGGTTCCACCTAATTAGATGGGTGGTTAAGGACTTAAGGGGTTGGGGGTAGAGGGAAGGCAAAGGGGGAGGGGTTGTGTTGGGTTTTTGCCCATGTGGTAATGTTTTGATCGAAAAAGAAAAGGTTGGTTTGTGGTGTATTTGTTGGCTGAACTTAATGTTCTTGGAAGTTCTCTTGAGATGGGCTAAATGCCGGCTGTGCATTTGATGCTTCACCTCCAGAAGGTTCTCAGCTATTCAGGAGGTTTTTTCGTGCTCCATTTTGCTTCCTGCCCATGCTGCGTGTATTTATAAGGGGTTTGTGTATTGATTTGAGTGGGTGTGTCCGTGTGTGAAAAAGAGTCAGTAAAACCAAACTCTAAGTGGGTGTTTTTTGGTAGATAGAAATTTGTGTGAGTGAGAGAGAGATATATACTAGTGAGCTTGAGAATTTGGGTTGGGGTATTTCTTATCTCATACAATATTAGTGGACATTGTTCTCTCTCCTGTGTAGTAGGCATTGAGGCCAAACCGCGGGTGGGGAATTGTGCTAATCCCAAAAGGTTGGGCCTTGAGAGGGTGGAGGAGATGAGCGGCCATGATTGGGGAGGGTGGTTGTATGTTGGGGGAGGGGCTGTAGTTGTCTGGCGCTGACTGAAACAATTTGAATGAGACAAAGCGCGCCCAATAATTCAAGACCCTCACAGCACCAGTGGCACTCATCCTCCACAAAGACCCTCACAGCACCAGTGGCACACATGCTCCACAACACCATTGGTCTCTCTCTCTCTCTCTCTCTCTCGCCAGCGGACATGACAATTCATTTTGTAGATGTGTGGTTTAGTCTTCCTTTTCACCATGTCGGAGGAGAAATTGCAAACTACCATCCATACACTTTTTCTTTTTATATGAAATTTAGGTCTGTTTTCAGGATAGCCCTTGGTCTCACGATCTGTCTTAAATATGTGAAGCATGAAATGTACGAGGGGAGTATGCTGTATGTCTCAAGGCCTTTACATGTTGGCACAAAGACTGAAACTATCTACTTATTTCAGTTCTTGCACTTGTTTAAACTGTGAGGATTAATCAGAGTAATTTATGCTTGAGCATGTAGCCACATAGAAACTGATGGTGTCAAACTCATGAAGTACTGCGGATCCAAAAAAAAAAACTCATCAAGTACTAGTTCTCCCTATTTTGTTTTCACTGATAAGTATCGCCATTTGCAGGATGAGAATGCAGTAACCAAGTTTCAGAGCTTTTGAATTCGATCAAGTGAAGTCAAATTTAGCTTAGCATCTACTCCCCACTTTTTTGCTTATTTATTTATTGATCCAGATACCATTTCTATAAAAGACTCAATTCAGCAGGGGGTTATGTATGAAAGAAGTGAGTTTTTGTACAGTTACCCAGTTATAGCATTCTTTTCCAGGACAAAAAGATCGTGATCCCATAGTCATAAAGCAGAACCAGTCAGATGTCCCTTTAACTTGTAAGTTGTAACGATGCCGATAATGAGAACAAAGTTTTCCTTGCCCGTTGTCGATGATGTGATTTGGCATTGGTTCCTAAGCTTAATGGTTTGATTTTCTCGATCTCGTTTTGTCGTTTCATCGATTTATTCAAGTTTCTTGACATCGTAATCTACTAATCTTTGTCCAAATTATTTAGGGAAACAGGCCCTTTCTTATTCCTTTTGGGACACTTAGAGCATCCCCAATGGGGATGTATTTTGGAACCGGATGAATAGTTATTTTAGATATAAAAAAAAAAAGTGGTTAAAAGTTAGATAGATATAAAATAGAACTCACTCATCTCCAATGGTGAGATGTAAAAAAGGAATGGATAATTAACTAACTTTTCCTCCTTTTTAATTTTCTCCAACTTTCTCAATCTTAATTCAAGTACTACTTCCGTTGAAAAATAATTTTGGTATCCGGTAATCGGAGACTTAAAAAAAAATTATTCTGAAAAAGAAAAAATACTTCCGTCCCCAAAAAAAAAAAAAAGAATTCTGTTGTGTGAAATCCTATGGAAAACACACACATTTATAGGTTAAAAAAAAAAAATACGACCGTTGCTATTCATTCGTTGGGTCACCAACAGTCGGATCTTCATTAAAAAAAGAAAAGAAAAGAGTGCAACGGTCGGATCAAAACAGCCAAGCGTTGCTCTCTCATTCCAACTTTTCTCTCTCTCTCTCTCAACAGAACCAGACCCCCCAGAAATTCCTTCACCTTCCACTTTTCTTCCTTCAGTAACCAATGCGGGTTCCGAAATGGGTCTTATTAACCTTTTTGATCCCTAAAGTATCACAAAAATCTCATTTTGGTCCCCAATAAACACATTGGAGAAATTGAGTCCTCAACGTTATTAAATGTGTACCAATGTAGTCCCCCACCCCTCACGCCGGTACCCCAAACGTCAAAACCAGAGGCATGTTTGTCATTTTCCCTCCCCCAACCTCTTTACTCTCCACAGCACCTATTAGGGTAGGGAAAATCATTTGCTCTTCGTGGAGGAAGAGATTCAGGAGTTGTTCGGCACTTGGCTTCTTTTTTTTTTTATTCAAAAAAAAATTCGCATTTGTTAGTTTTTTGTCAATTTTTTGGGAATTATTGCTTCTTCATAACAAGAAGAATCTAAAAAAAAAATATTATGATCGAAATCTAATTTTTTTGAATAAAGACAAAAATAGACGAGTTGGGTGCTGTGCCGGCCCTAATACCTCTAATGAGGTGCGCCGATCCATGGGCCCAGGAGCACGGTGTCACGGCCTGGTCTAAAAAGTAAAAAATTACAATCGGAATCTAATTTTTTTGAATAAAGACAAAAATAGCCAGGCCGTGACGGCGTGCTCCCAGGCCCACGGATCGGCACACCTCATTAGAGGGATTAGAGCCGACACAGCGCCCGACTCGGCTATTTTTTGTCTTTATTCAAAAAAATTAGATTTCGATCGTAATTTTTTACTTTTTAGATTCTTCTTGTTATGAAGAGCAATAATCCCCAAAAAATTGACAAAAACCTAACAAATGTGAAAAAAAAATTGAATAAGGACAAAAAAATAAGCCACTTGGCGTATTTAGCTAAACAACCCCTCAGTAGGGCCGTGAAGGCATGCTCCTGGGCCCACGGATCGGCGCACCTCATTAGAGGAATTAGGGCCGGCACATCGCCCGACTTGGCTATTTTTGTCTTTATTCAAAAAAAGTAGATTTCGATTGTAATTTTTTACTTTTTAGATTCTTCTTGTCATGAAGAAGCAATAATCTCCAAAAAATTGACAAAAACCTAACAAATGTGAAAACAATTTGAATAAGGACAAAAAAAATAAGCCACTTGGCTTATTTAGCTGAACAACCCCTCAGTAGGACTGTGACGGCGTGCTCCTGGGCCCACGGATCGGCGCACCTCACTAGAGGAATTAGGGCAGGCACATCGCCTGACTCGGCTATTTTTGTCTTTATTCAAAAAAATTAGATTTCGATCGTAATTTTTTACTTTTTAGATTTCTCTTGTCATGAAGAAGCAATAATCCCCAAAAAAATTGATAAAAAACTAACAAATGTGAATTTTTTTTGAATAAAAACAAAAAAATAAACCAAGTGACTTATTTAGCCAAACAACCTTTGAATCTCTCCCTCCATGAGGAGCAAGTGATTTTCCCAACCCTAATAAGGCTGTGGAGGATAAATAGGTTGGAGGAGGGAAAATGACAAACATGCCATGATTTTGACGTCTGGGGTAACGGCGTGAGGGGTGGGGGATTACATTGGTACACATTTAATAATGTTGGGGACTCAATTTCTCCAATGTGTATATTGGGAACCAAAATGAGATTTTTGTGATACTTTGGGGACCAAGAAGGTTAATAAGCCATTTTGCAAGGTTCAGATTCTCGATTTTGCAAAACGGAGGGTTTGGGACGGCGACTGTGAGGGTCCTGTTCAGTCCGTTCATGGCGATGCTGGCCGCGAGCCTGACGTTCGTTTCGGATGGCAACACTATCAGACCCATCTCGGAAATCAATTTCCGGCTACCTTCCGGCGCGTTCTTGAGGATTCCCGTGCGTTCTTGCAGATTCCGACTTCTTTCCGACAAAATCAGATAACTCCGGCTGTCCAAAATTTTGGTAGAATCAATTGGGGTGATGAGCTGTCCATTATAGCTGTAGTCAAATGAGAATGGATATTTCCATCCACTTTTCCATCTCTGCCATTTTACCACCCGATTTGTTCTATTTTACATCCCCATTGGAGGGGGGTATTTTTTTTGCATCCGGTTGTATTTTAAGTATAGAAACTGCTTTTCATCCCCCATTGGGAATGCTCTTAGGTTGATAAAAGAGAACCGGGAGTTCTAAAATTGTATGCTTGTGAAGCTGCTGCCGCAAGACTTTCTCAACATGTGCTTGCTGCCCAATTTCGCTTTGGTTGTGTTTTCAAACCGATATGGCAGAATGTTTATGCAAAAAAAGGCCTGGCTTCGGGACGAATTAAACACACCCCTCAAAGGTTAGGGATCGAATCGATACAATTTGTACGTTGGGGATAAGAAAAAATAAACTCAAGTTTGTTTGGCTATTTTGTTGTTTTCTCCTATTTTTTTATTAAATCAGGCCAAATGTTTTTTATTAATCTTTTGTCTCAAGGAGATGAATAGAAAAATATAAACGTACAGTCCAAACTCAAAAAATATATACAACACTAAAGACGCTTAGAGACAATTATTTAATTTTACATTTTTCATATTCACCGATACATCGAAAAACGAACTATTAATCCAAAAAAAAAAATTGTCTTGAATGTAATAAAAATTAGGAGAAAATAACCAACAAAAAACAACAAAAAGGTAAGCTAAAACGAAAATCCTGATGATTTGAATTTATTTAAGCTCAGAACCCTTTCTGAATATTCCGATTTGAATTTATTTAGGCTTAGACCCCTTTCTGAATATTCCTCATAGAATTAACTTGATAATTCAATTTCCGGTTGTGTAACTCCATTCAAGTAAATTACTACTAGTATTAGGAGAAACCATGTTCATACCAAAAATCATGTTCATCGAATTTTATTAGGTACATGAGCGGCACACGTGAAAATTGAAGAAAACCAAAACTGGGTCTAAAAAACACACTGAATCATAACTCAGTTTTGGTTTGGTTTTTTTTTTTTTCCATTTTCACATGTGCCGATCATGTATCAAATAAAGTCCAATGAACACGACTTTTGGTACGACTAACCTTCTCGTCGAACTCGACAAAATAAACGGAGCCGATCATCCAAATGTGATCGAAAAATGGACAGAAAATGAGAAACGGACCGAAAAGGGATACCAAAGGGGTTGGTATCCCCGGGATACATTAAAGTTTCTCCTAGTATTAGAATCAACTGATGCTGGAGAATGGGTCCATATCATTAATGGGAGCCAAGATCCTTCGTGCGGAAAACTCATGTGTTTCTGTGCCAATATGTTTTTCGGTCGTGAAATTTAAGACATAAAAAAAATCACACAATCGAATGGCTAAAAAATCTCTAGACACATAAGCAATGGGGGTTTTCGGGACAAGAAAGATCGGACCCATTAATGGATAAGATAAGAAAAACAAACTTTTCTAACACGTGATAAAGAGGGGGAAAAAAGGAAAGAAAATCTCCCATAGGAGGAGAAAGGGTCCAAGTCCGTTTTAGTACTAGGGCTTCACTTAGGGCACCACTATTTGCAACCACAAAATTCCTGAACATAGCATGTGTACCATATTATATACAGGTTACATTCAGAAAATTTGTGGTTACAAATAGTCCAGCCCCTTCACTTAACTTAAGGATCCGGATCCACCCTTTTAACGCCAAACGTCGTCGTCTCGTTTTACCCACATCACGTAACCCGCTGTCCTCCTCCTCTATAAATATCTCATCGCCTGTTCCAAGAGAGAGAGGCGCTAGGGTTTCAGTAGAATCACGCATTCGTTAGGGTTTCAGTAAACACGACGGAGGCGCTAGGGTTTAATAAGTAGAGTCGATACATTAGCCTAGGGTTCTTCTACCGATCAAATACTAGTGAGAGAGAGAGAAACTTGGATGTTTGTTCTACGCCTGATATTGCAAATTCCTTGATTGGATTCCATTAACAGCACGGTGGATCAAGGGATCTATCGTCAGGCTACATTGAACGACACGTATATACAGACATCTTCGTGTATATACCTCTCCCTTTAGCTCCGATTATCCTAATCTTAATAGGATTTATCGGTGACAAGGTAGATACACTTCTCTACATCCATCGTTATTACAGTAGTAGTTTGCAATTGGAGTACTAGGTTTTTGTATTTTGATTTTGTTTTATAGTAACTATTTCTGAAAATGCACTTTGGGGGAGGCCGTGATGATGTTTGGATGATGAAATAAATCAGACGGATTCCCAATGATTTCTCTTTCTTTCTTAAAGAGATGATTACCCAACCAGCTACTTCTGACTTCATCATCCTGTGCTCTTCCCCAATATCAATATTTTTGTTTTCTGGTATATAGTTTTTGGTATTAAAGTTAGTATTAGTAGTTTGGATAGGGTTTCATAAATGAAGGCCCCGTTTGGTTCTTATTTTTTTAAGTATTTATTTCTCTTTTTATGGGACGAGACAAGGCTGTTCATTTTCTCACAATCTGTCATCTTTAATTCAAATAACTGAACGGGGCCTCGTTCAGTTAAAAACCAGAGCTTGAACGATAAATTCCGGTGTATTAGGCATTTAGGCTCATTTATCTTAATTTCGAAATTCTGAAAAGGAAAAAGGAAAGGCCGGTGATGTGATTATATATTTGCTACTCTTGATTGGATTCTTTATGAATCCTACCTGATGATTCCTATCCACCAAGATCTCTGAGGCCTTTCTTCTTGTCATTTTTTGTTCTTGCTAGGGAATTTGTCCCTCTTTATCCTGAGGTTATTTTTTGGAAATGATATGCGATATGCACATTGTTGCCTGCATATTTGCCTGAAGATTTTTAGCTTGTACTGTTTGATTTTCGTGACTGATCTTTTTTACTTTCGGAGCAGTAGCTGGAGCCTAAACTCAAAACTATTAGAAGCATATGTGTGACATATTGAGAACCCATGGTGTATCTGCACGGCTAGTGGACGATGAGGTCTCCCGAATTGGTTGGTTCACCGGCTTGGATATTGAGTTATCAAAAAATATGATACAAAGTTTTATCATCTTGTGGATGAGGAGGAAAGCCCCCCCATGTATTTAGCCCGATATTTTAAAAGACTAGTGATTGCCCATCTTAAGGCATGAAGTAACGTGCTTTGAACATAGTTTAAATGGATTTCCTTCTCTATTGTTAGTGATTGCCCATCTTAAGGCATGATGTAAGTGCTTTGTACATAGTTTAAATGGATTTACTTTTCTATTGTTGGCCACGCTTAATTTAAAGCAACATCAAAGAAAATATAAAAATAAAAATAATACACTTTTGGTTAGATGCACTCACATTTAATTTGATGATTTTTTGTCCTTATCAACCCTCTTTAAACAAATGAAATCAACTTAAAAGGGGAAGCTAAAAGGTAATCAATTGAAAGGAAAAAGTATATTTTTCAAAGTGTATATGATAAACAGGTCAATACATAACTAAAAAGATTAGAAAACGTCTAAATAAGTTTATATATTAGGAAACATTTATTGACCGAACGGCTAGGATCAAAAAGCAATCTGACGGTTGCAGAAGACATTGGGTTATGTGAACAGATTAAAACTATTGACAGAATGTTTCAGAACTTGAAAAATAGACAATCTGACGGCCGGACAAAAAATCCGGCAGCCGAGGAAATGATGTTGCAGCCGAGGAATGCTATGTTCTTGTTGACCGCTTTCCTATCGAACAAGGCATTTAAGGCCGGTCAACAAGCAGCAAAATTAATCTGGGTGCAAAATACTTTTTACACGAACATTAGAATGTGTTTAGAAAAACTTTTGTGAAAATACATTATGCATATTATTGGACCGGGTGCAATCTCATTAATTTGGTCACAAAAGAAGCAATCCAAGCCTGTGATTGACCCATTATAAGTTATAATTTCCACCTTTACAGAATGGATGACAGACCAAGCATGTCAGATGATCAGAAAAAATCCATGCAAAATGCATACTTTTCCCAAATTGATTCTAGCACTCTCACTAATACAAAAGGCAAAAGCTAGCTGCTTTAGCAACAAAGTAGATACTAGATTTACAAGACGAGAGAATCATCCTTCAATTCAACCCAAAATAGAGTAAACCCACAAAAGAAAAAGATGAAAAAACGAAACAAGCAAGAGAGAAGAACCTAACCAACCCATCCTGGATAAAACTGGGTCCACATTTTGATCATTCTTAAAAGAAACTGGGGTCCACATTTTGAGAGTTAGCCTTCGTATACCAATTGAAACCAGCAACAACTCTTTGACTACTCTTTGACTAATTTTCCCAGGTAAAGAATTGTAGACCGCCCCCTAAGTAGAATGCGAAAGCTAGCAACAATTTGCTACAACCCTTTTCTCCGACACTGTGGCCAATTTAGCATCCTTTGGCCCGTCTCCAGTACTTGTAACAGATCCATTTTCAAAAAGCATAACGTCTCCATTAGTTTGAACGTCCAGAGCAGGCTCCTTAATGAAATCAGATGCAGCCTCCGAAGGCTTCTGTGATTTCAGTTCCCCATTTTCAGCAGAAGTCTTTCCTTCCCATGCCTGTATTGGTATTAACGAAGCACACAGACTAAATTCAGCTTAGCTTACAATCTAGACGACTGATACAAGAGGAAAGAACATGCCCGATGTGATATTGCTGAGCTTCTTAGATGTAAATAATTTAAATAATTTAAATATACTTTGCTGAAGATTTTGGAAAAAGTTGATAATTAATCTAGGAACTGAAAAGAGTCTTACCTGCTTCTGAAACTGCTGTTGCTTGGCCTTCTTCTCCTGAATTGTTTTCTGGCGACCCTCGTAAAAAACAAAATCATTCAAGATACATGTCTTGCTAGAATGATCCTTGAAAATTTTGAGCATCTGAAGACCCTGCTCTAATTTGACCTGTGCACAAAGCCATGGAATTTAGGATTCAAAAGTACAATGAACAGAACAAGAGAGACGGATCGCCAGGGGGTGGGGGGGGTGGGGGGTGTTAAAAAACCAGAATATCATGCACCTCTTGAGTGTCCCTACTGTTAGTGACAGGCTTGTTCTCATTATTTTCAAGGATTATGTGCTTCAGCAGGCTGTTGGACACATCTTTTACAATGTGCCACTTCACAGGGAAACAACCGTTCCACTTGTCTTGTTGCCAATACTCGAAATTGTTTTCAAAATCAACTGGTCCTATCATCTCCGCAACACCAACAAATTGCCCACTGGTATTAACCTAGACACAACAATTCCAAAATAAATGGCAGAGTCAAAGAATAGTCCTAACTGTCCCATACCCTTGATCCTTTTTCAGAGATAGTAACTCGTGAAACAAAATTGTGAGATTTTCTCCACCAAGCAAACGTCTCAGTTTTTGAAGAAAACTCTACGGAAAAAAAGAACAAATTTAAGTAAATATGTTTCTTTAAGAGGTCCGGAAAAGTTAAGGACCAAGAGTATGGGATGGAGTTAATATAAACGAGATAGTCCTGATAAACTATGTTGCTTACAGAAAAGAAAAGAAAAACAGGGCAGCCACCAGACTTCTGCAGAACCTCCTGGTATGCTGCATCAAGCTTTCTGTTACCATTTGGTGTGCTGGCCCAAACATTATACTTAATGCTCTTGTGTACATCATCCTCGCTGTAAGATTTAATGATGAAGAACTTAGCATCACTGTAACTCTCAGGGAATTCTACTTTGTTGTATTGCTCATGTCCTGGAGTCACAACCACACTAGACTTATCCTTCTCATCCACATCAGTTCCATTCAATGGGATGTTCTGCCCCTTCACTGCCAAGGGCACAGTTGTAACAAAACCCTTTTGGTCCTTGGAGCTCTTTGCTCTTGGTCCCCTGTTCAGCTCATTCATACCATCTATGTTCTCGTTTCCGTAACCAAAGAGACCACTGCTTCGTCCCCGGGATTTATACTTGTTATCAAAAGACAACCACCCATGTCCATATGTCCGTGAGTCATAAGCATTAGATCCAAAACCAGTTCTAAAGGTGCTTCCATAGTGGCCATATAACTTGTTGGGGTATATATTGTTCGTATATCCATTAGTGGTGCCCATGCTCTGTTGGTGCAAACCCTGCAGATGACATACAAATGCAGGAGTCAATATTTCGCACATGCATTAATGACCAAATCAATCCACCATTGGCTAGAAAAGGATCAATACAATGCAGTTTGACTAATTACACTAATGCCGCCACATTAATGCTTCCATCTAACTACCAATACCACTTATAGGAGGGGAAAGTGCAAACTTGGAACCCAGTGAGTTTGAACTTAATAGGGCACTGATTGACAGAAACATGCAATTTGGCTTCGGTCAACAGACTCTAATCAAGAGGCCAATTCCAGAACTGAACAGACCCAGAGAAGACCTGCCCTGTCTGTCAAACAGGGTAATAAAATACTTGAAACCGAATGCATTCAGAAGCAAAGGAAATATAATACACCTATTTCTGAAAATTTAGTAGATCGACTAACCGGTTACCACTACATATTGAACGCACTTGGTGAAACTTAGTACCCATTTTCACCAGAACCAGCACCTTATCTTTCCAACAACATAATATAACCCATCTAGTCCCCAATCATTGGGGGTATGGGCAACCAGCACCTTATCTTTAACTTGAAGAATTCAAAAAAACGGCAGCTAAATACTTTTTTATTCAAAGCACTTGACTACTTCAGCAACTAGAAGGTCCATATTAAAAATTACTGGTAATTAATTTTCGTTTCACCAAACAGGTCCTTAGTGTTTCAACATTTGCCCAAGGCTGGATGAGAATATCCTTGTACCACAATTGGAATGTGTCAACGTGAAGAACAGTAACTCAACAAGAAATGACGTCACTTACAGTGAGATGAGAATGAGGACGAAAATTCTGATTCCTTGATGCTGCCACATTATTCGCATGTGATCTCGATGAAGCCATCGATGTGCTGGTCACAGGCCAAGAATACCCATCTGAAAACATTGAGCCATCCAACCACGGGTTAGGAGACTTCATACCATCGAAGGCAGTTCTTGGGTCTTGAAAACCTGATGCAGGAAAACCACCCCTTCCATAGGAACTATTTGAAGTAAAAGACGAGTTCTGATACTTTTGTTTTGCGGGTACTGAACCAACCTTTCCCTTTACTGCACCATTGGTGGTAATGCTGCTTGAGTTTCCCTTAGCAATATCCACAGACAAAGGTGATTGGTCAGCAGATGCAGCAGTGAGGATTTCTCCTTTCGGAAGGGCAGCTGGAGTAGGGTTGTATGGTGCACTATTTGGGGTTAGGGGCTGGAGAAATTGAGTAGGATACTGGTAATGCTGAGCCCCATAGAGCTGCCCATCATGCCCCATAGCTGGAACTGGGGAGCTAGCTGGTGAATAAGGACCATAGGAGGCATACCCGTAACCATTGTACATAAACGACCCATTGTCCCCATACACTCCCTGAAAACAAAAGTGTAACGAATAACATAGCATTAAAACATACAACCAGTCACATTTCCTCAGAAGTCCCAAAAAAGATTATTCACAGATAAAGCGAAAACAACTTTTTTTCAAGTAACAAAACCTACAGAAAAAGTACCAAGGGATGCCACTAACATACAAAAGAAGGCCCAGAACAAAAAGGCCCTAAATATCATGAAACACAAAAATGTGAAGAGAAATACTTACAGGAGGCATTTCAACTCCCTCTGGGTTTATATATCTGGAGTATTCCTCCCATTCATTACCAGTCCCTCCATAACCTAGGAACAAATGCGCAATAGGTCTCATCAAGAAAGCATATCTATTGTTCAAAAAATGCAATATCAACACTTCGCGATATAGAAAGCAACATAAGGATGCAGCAAAATTGTCTCAAAGTATGCACTCTTAGGATAATCGAACAATACCAGCTGTCACGCGATAGTTCTTCCACACACTATTATTTACCAGAAGTCTATAACACATCTTACCGAGGGGCTGTCATCTTACCTCCATAGTAATATGGATTCGAGGGATAGGTGCTGGGGAGATAGCACATCGCTGGATCCACGCAGTCCTGCAATGAAGGGGTCCTAGAACGTTCGGTCGACTGGATCTGGCTATTTGCAGCTTTAACTGAATCAACAGCAGGCTACACAGAAGATAACACCACCTTAACCACTCACTGACGAAAATCAGCTTCTCACTAACATAATCATAGAATTAACTGCGAAAAATTAAAGGGAAGAGCGGCAAATCACCTTCTTTGCTGTCTCAGGAGGTACTTCTAGGGCCTTGGCATGAGAATCCAGTGATAAATTTTGCAGAAAATCTGCAGCTTCTATGGAAGTGAAGTAAAGGAAAAAATCCAAGTCTTCAGATAAAATAAGAACTTTTTTTTTAGAATAACCAAGAACTCATACTTATGACTTATCAGAATCTTTGCTCAACCAGTGGGTCAACTGAACGTGGGTGAAATTCGAAATCTCAAGACTCCATATCATGAGGGGTAAATTACAACAAATAGCCCATGTTTCAAATTTTAAAAATTTCCACTCAATTACTAATCTAAAGAACCGTAATCATCTAAACAACCGTAATCACCAGTATATTACACATAAACGATTGGGGGGAAAACTCAGAAACAGCAATACAAGAAGCAGAAATTTTATTATTATTACCAAAAGTCAGGGCTGCAAACGAACCGCTCCTTATCAGCTTGGCTCGTTTAGTAATTGAGCCCAGCTCCATCTCGAGTTTTAGCCTCGTTTACTAACGACCAAGCTTCAGACTCCAAAGCTCGGCTCGGCTCAAAAAAACTCGGCTCGTAAAGGGCTCAGCTCGCTTACAAGCCGAGCTTTGGTGTGCTTGAGCTCGGCTGGTTTGCACCCCTTGCAAAAACAACAACTCTCAATTGAAGAAAGCATTCAAGCAAACAATAGGCAACAGAAACGATACCCAAAACTCAAAAAGAACAGAACCCAATATTCCAAAACCCCGTACAACAACCAACAATAAAACCACACATAGATCTACAGTGACAAGAAGAAACAAAAGGTCAGTAAAGCCAAATAAACAAAAAGAAAATCAAAAGAACAAAGGGTACCCATGTGATTAAAGTTGGTAAGGATACGATCTGCGGGAGGAGCGACGGCGGCCATGAGCGTATCACAAACCCTAGTTCAGACGGGGGGGCAAGTTGTTTCAGCCGCCAAGGGAGGGGAAAATGAAGGGTTTTGAGGGAAAGAGGGTTTTGCTCCGTCCAAAAGTGGTGATTCAAATAGCACCACCGTTTCACTTTCCACTATAATGCGCACCCGCCCCTCTATTTCCTTTAATTTTCTTTCTAGGTCCCCGCGGGGTGTTTTGGCTAAATAATTTATTTAGCTTATTTTCTTAAATTTTTATTATTATTTTTTTTTCATGTTTTTACTTTTTCAATTCTTCTCATCGAGACAAATCAATGATTCACAAAAAAATTGACAACAAACTAACAAATGAAAAAAAAATAACTTATTTAGCCAAAACTCCCCTTGTTTGGCTTAATAATTCCGTATGATTTCTTATCCAATTTTTATTATTTCTGTTAGTTTGAGTCAATTATTGTAATTATTCTTTTTTTGAAATTAATTATTGTAATTATTTGATCGTAATTTTAACAAGTAAAAATTATGATCTAAATATTTAGAAAAATAGAGTGAAGAAAATAATAATCCAAAACATATAGGATTTTTGAATTTTTCTAGTATTTATTCAAAAGAAATTTGGTTTAGTTCGTTTTTTTTTTTTTTATTCTTTTTTGAGATGATTCACTACACAAAAAATTGACGTAAAACTAATAAATGCGAAGGAAAAAAAATGCAAGACAAAATAATTCAGCTTATTTATTAAGCCAAAACAACCCTTAGTTATTTTTTACTCGTAATACTGCCAAGTGTCACAAGTGGTTGATTAAGGCTTTTGTTTATATGATAGAAAATTCAAGCTCACTTTGAATGCCCGTAATTTTTTGTGGGAAAAATAATTTGATTATCAGGAATCAAATTCCTCGTAGTTCAATATCAGAAGTAATTATATTTCTGCGTTTGGAATAACTCAGTAACATTATCTTAGGATATCCACAATCGCATAATTAAAAGTAATAGTAGAATTCTAAAGTTAACAATATTTGTAAAAAATATGACTCACAGTGGTATAATCAAATTTAGCAACCTCTTTAGAAAATAATCAAATATTAGACTTTGTTTAACCAAAACTAACAACATTTTGTCAATAACCAAATTTAATAGACCACTCATATTATTAATCAAATACATTCATCATTACACACAAACGTTCTCTCTTGCGCACTCTCTCTCTCTCTTTTTCAACAATGTTTTCAAAAAAAAAAATTTACTAAAACTATTTTTTATGACTATTTTTTCCCAAAAATTATTTTTAACTGTTTTTCAAAAACAATTTTTATACAAAAAAAAAATTCTCTTTTGAACGCAACTGTGTATATAATCATTGGATGTGTGTGAGGCCACGTGCACTCAATCATTTGAACACAATTATTTTTGAAATTGTGTCTGCAGCATTGCTCAGTTATGTCTACTATTTAAGTCATCAAATCTACCTCAAAATTTACTTCTTCCATATCAAAATTTTAGTCCAAAGACATTCAAACGTTGGATAAAAAAAATACTAATTCAATGCATAATCTTATGAATTTTCTTTACACCAAATTAAAAATCTCAATTAGTCTTTTTTAATTAGTGCTGATAAATTCAAAGAATTATACATGAAAGTAATTCATTTTTTATCTGAAAATTACAGGTCTTTTTCATATTAGAGTAAAATGTTGGGACGAAATTAGTAATTTTAAGGTGTCTGATGTGTTTCAGGTTATCAATATTGCCGGACAGTCTTATGTTTGGTGCAATCTCTACATGCGAAAAGGCAAACACATCTTTAGTGAAGGTAGAAGATAGACATTGTTAGAGCATCTCAAAATCTACCCAAAATCTGGATAAAATAAATTAAAAAAACAATTTTATCTCTTTCTTTTCTCCTCCACAATCCCAAATCCTCCACTCCTTCACCACCAGCATAGAGACGGGCCACTACCACCAGCACCATAGGGACCACCATCACGAGAGCAATCTCTTTACCCTCACTTTGTTCACCATCGGCGAGGGTATGCTTATTCCGTGTTTCACTTTTATAATCGAAACCGTTCAATTTTTCATGATTCATTTCTTAGGATGCTCCGAAAAAATTCAACCCAATCGAATATTGACAAGTGCTTCGTCTAGGAATTTATTTATTTTCTTTAAAATTTTTGACTGAAGATTTGAACTTTAAGATCAAACGCTTATCAATCTCCTATTAAGATCAAATTTCAAACGGATTGAAAATTGAAACAATTAATTTTTTTAAGACTGTTTATATATTAAAAATATATGGTAAAAAAATTTAATAAGTGCTTTAATTTTTAATCTGTTTGAACCGGTAGAAATTTTTATTTTTTTGATCATTTTATCCTAAAGGGTTTAATTAATTTTTGTTTCTAGTGCTCTCGTAATCAATCATTTTCTCTACAGAATCCCAAAAGGGAGAGAGCATGAGCGAGGAACAACTGTTTTAAGTTCCAAATGGGCCATTAGGATGACATGTCATTTGTACATTAGTTCGGCCCACATCCCATTCTACACGGTGGGGCCATGTAGAATTTAATCTCATAATCTTTTCCACCTCCTTTACCAATTTTACAGAGAGAAGTTTAATATTTCTATTCATCAGCAAAAAGTTTAATATTAAATGAGACCCACTGCCAGTGGCCACTGGAGTTTGATTGGTGACGAGATAAAAACTTTATTGATACGATGGCTCCTTTTAGTTACCGTAAATATTTTAGGTAAAAAAATGTATTTTCAGAAAAAAGTGACGTAAAAAATAAAATATTTTTTCCCCTATGTATGTTCTGTTGACAATGAATTTTGGGGGTAAACTAAAATTTCTTAATTTGGTTCTGTTATGTCAAAAAGTGGGTTGTATTGAGAAAGTTGAAGTTGTGGGCCTCACAAATTTATTTCCTTGGTAATTGAACACTAAAAAAATTACATGAATGATAATTTTCCATCATTTTCGTACAAATAAGTGGGGCCTACGTGGTTCCACACATTTTTCAATCAATGAGAATGAGGGTATTGTTCACCATTTTTCATTGACCGTGGACAAAACCTGGCTCATTTTTCAACTGGGTGAAAGTTTAATTTGAAATCTCACGGCTGTGAAATACGTATTTTTCTTTGGCAGTTTTCCCTTCAACCTTCGTTTGGAACTTGTAGAAAGGAAAAAAAGGCAAAAAGAGAAAATTTTAAAATATATCCATTCTCTTATTTGGTTGAAAGTGGAAAAAGAGAAGAAACATGAAAAGGTAAAGATGAAGAAATAGTTGTAATTTTTTTTCTTTCTCAACTCTCTCCACATTTTCGTTTTTCAAATACGGAGTATTTTCTCTTCATCTCCTCGACTTCCAAACAAACCCTTCATTTTGATCATATATAATATAATAGTAAGCTAACCAAAAAAAAAAAGGTCGAAGCCATTTGTTACGAGAAGTTTATTAGTAGGCACATTTTCAATAATTTGATATTTTTTCAAGGAAATTATTTTGTAGCCTATATTAGTACGTACCATCTTGTTAAAATTAGGCGAAGTTGCTCGATCCAATATGCCGTTTTTGTAGCCTATATTACAGAAAGTCTACCCTCACAGCTATGTTTCACCGCTCTCAATCTCACCGTCCAAAAGTGTTTTGGACGGTCCGGATTTTAAAAGACTCTTCCAAGGAAGAGTTTAAACTCTTCCTACTCTTCCCTAGAAGAGCTTTATTAAAATCCAGACCATTCATTGTAGAGACAGACGGTAAGATTGAGTACTGCGATGAGGGAAAACGATAAAACAGAGCGGTGGAAATAGCACCGCTCAAACTCAAATGCACGACCAGCTCTCGAAATTCACAAGGTGGTGTGAGAAAAACTCCATAGGTTATTGATAAGGAAAGCTTGAACAACCAAATAACTCCTGCCTCGACTAAAGAATGGTACAATCATGCTGATTAAGCAAAAACTACACAAGAATAAAAGAACACAAAAAAAAAAAAAAAAGTTACAAAAATCGACATATCCTACAAAACAAAATCTTTAACAGAATTGTATTGACCAAGGAATTGAAGAAATACATATATTCTTTTACGGCGTAGCTACGTCTTGCTTAATTTCATGGGGATTTTATCTGAAATCCACCCTTATGTAGCCTTTTTTTCCAATTGAATACGAGTCTTGAAATCAAGTCCGACAAGATAACAACTTTCTACAGATTGCAGCTTGGCCTCCTTTTTTTTTTTCCGTAATAAAACGTTTGTAGAATTATATAGTAACAATTTATTCACATCAATTGTCCACTTTAATCAATCCTCTTTACCATTTTGTTAATCATGCCCCTCATGAAATCCCTTACCTTGTAGTTGTTGGCACCCAAGAGTGCACCCATTTTCACAGGCATCCTCCGTCGAATTCTTCAATTTCAAGCATATAGGCATGCAAGCCACCACGCATTCCGAGACAGTTGCAGCAGATGCATTCGTTACCATCATCGTCATCACCATTGTCGCCGAGATTAACAATATCGAAAATATTTTTCCAGAACAAACAGCCATATTTTAGTAATTGATCGATAAGGTTTTTGTTAAAACCAATACTCCATTTGTTAAGCAATCCTAATGGCTCCGTTGCCAATGCTACTTTGGTGACAACCACAAGTGTTTGGAAGGGCAGTGAGGGAAATGGGGAGGCTACAATATGAGGCTGGACTGGATTTGCTAAAACTAGTTTGACCAAGCAAACTAGGAGTATATTTTGTTTGATTTTTCTCCCCCCTCTTTTTTTTATTTTTTTTTATATAGGTCATGAGATTGATTTTTTTCAATTTGTTATTGTTGATGTAAGAAAAGAATTGCTCTTGTTGGTTTTTTTTTTTGGAAATTGATATTCGTGCTCCCTTTTTTACTGGTGGCACACCATTTTGTTCGTGAAATTAACGTTAAAAAGAGAGCATATAAAAAAGGGAGCGCGAATATCAATTCCCTTTTCTTTTCTTTTTTTTTGGTTTTGTAACTTTTGTCTCACAGCTTTGTTGTCTAAAGTTGGGCCGCAGACTTGTTTTGACCGGGGTAAGTAGTAAGACCTCCAGGGTGGTTCAGCAATTGTGCTATTCACACAAATAATATGCACAGATTTTTATTTAGGGTCCATTAGGGTTCCAGACAAATAATTTAAGTCGTTTATTAAATATAAAATATTTTTCAAGGGTCCCTATAAAAAATCAGCTCAATCTGATACTTGTGTAAAAGTCATACAATAATTTTTTTTTGGATATTTTCCAAAACGCTTGTGTAAAAGTCATAATTTTTTATTTTTCCGATTCGTTTCGTCTATACAAAGCCATATAACATAAAAATTTAACGTAAAACTAATAAACGCGAATTTTTTTTTGAATAAGGACAGAATCAAAAAGTTGTGGTGCACAAGTTAATCACTAGCATGAATGAGACAGTTTCAAACCATACCCCACAAACTGGGATCTGGGGACCTTGTAGGGCTGTAGTGATCATTTAGATCGTTCGTTTCTTCAATCGATGGTTTGGATTCGTTGTTAACTTTTACCGGTAAAAGATAACAAACATATCTGAACCATTGATTGTTGAGATGAATGGCTTGGAGCCGGATAACGCACTATAGGGTCCCTACTATACCAAAAACTGTGTTGCAAAAATCTTGTTCCTTTGTGGGTTTGGAAAATTTTTGGGTTTGGTTTTTGGGTAATGAGTGAGGAGAGAAAATAGGGTAATAATTGGGAATATGGGTAATGAGTGGAGAGAGATATAGAGAAAAATGAGATTAATGATTGGATATATATAGGGGTAATGAGTGAAGAGAGAAATAAAATTAAAAATTAAAAAATATAGGTAATGAGTGGATTTAGGTTTGGAAATTTTTTTCCAAATCCACAACTGGCTAAAAAGTAGCGCTTAGCAAATTAACCAACTAGTTACTAACTAAATTTTTAAAAAGGAAGTTATACATAACATTCCTTTGAATATTTACACCCCCCCCCCCAAAAAAAAAAAATAAAAAATAAAAAATCTTTTGAATAAAAATACATGGGCAGAAGATTGTTTAAGATTTGCATGATAACGTGATCTTTGATCACGTAGGAAAAGTAAATAATAGAACGAGGGGAGAGCTCGACTCTCACTCGTAGGAAAAGTAAATAATAGAACGAGGTGATAGCTCGACTCTCACTCGTTCAATTATAGCTCAAACTCAAGACTTGAGCTTGAGAAGCATACTTACCTATTCAATCTCTGAGAAATAAGGCGAGTGAGATTGAGACTGAGACTTTACGATCTGGACTCATCTAATATTTGGCGATTACGGATTACCTACTTAAGTTTCAGGTCCTAAAATAGTGAAACAGAAGCAACAATTTGGGACGGAAGAAGTAACAAAATAAGTGCACCAACCATCATTTTATCCTCGTCATCAAATTGCACTTGGAAAATCTATCTCCCAAACCTCTTGGGAGCTCTTTTAGTAGGTTCTCGGTACGAAACCCTCTCTCCGCCAGATTGCTTATATCCAAATTGCTCTGCATTTTTCTGATTGAATTGTGTGCGCGTAATTGATAATCATCGAAACTGTGTTGTGTGCGTTTTCTTGGATACCTCACTACCTGTTTGATAAAAGGTCAAAATGGAAACTTTTAGGTGCGGAGTTCTGCGAAATTGCCTTCATGACATGCTTTGTTTTGTTAAGAGAGAGACATTGACCTTTGGTATTCTTTCTCTCTTTTTGGTAAATGAGAATCTTGTTGTACAGTAGATACGTAGCTTTTGTTTCTAGACAATGGAAATATAGTACTTCTAAATGTCCCTTGGGTAAGCCATCAATCCAAAGTACATTCATTGTGGTGAAAATTGAGTTCGAAATGTATTTGTTTTTCTTAAGATAAGATAAGAAAAAAAAAAAAGGAGTTTTGATGTCTGTTTTGGGGAAGTTCGTTAGGGAAATTTCTACATCCAACGTATTAGGTGGTCGTTAAAGTTGCGAGTAAGCCTATATAAAATCCCAACATGGTTCGCGTGGTTCATTTTCACTTTTAGCACGACTCAGATTTACTAGATTTACGTAGCTAATCAAACAATAAGCAAGAGTGCATCAAGAGCAACGTTATGGGTATTCAGAATTAATCTTTTTTTTTTTTTCCCGTCAAACGGAAATTCAATCTTTCTTGTTTATAATTTGTATTCTTCTTATGCTCTCTTATTTTTTTAAAAATCTGCAAAATAGATTTTATTAAAACTCCACAAATGGTATATTCTTTTCCTTTTATGCTCCCTTATCCTTTGATAATTTGTTGGTTATTTTCATTTTGATTTTCTTGCGTCTTTGTCTGAAAAAGCGGGGAAGACCATCTTGGTCTGCTTCTGCTTATAGTATTTTCTACCGTGAGTACTGAGTCAGTCATGCCAATAGTTATTCATACGAGGTTTTGTTTAAGGCGTGTTTGTGACTGGTCATGTGAGAATAATGGCTCTTTTTGGTCAACACTGGAGACCTCAGTCGTCCGCGGGGGGTGGGGGTGTGTGTGTTCACAGGGTGAGATAGAGAGTTAAGAGTCTAGGCTCGGTTCGTTTTGGGATTTTAGATTTAGATTTATAGGTAATGAGTATAAAGAGAAATAAATTAATGATTAAAAATATGAGTAATGATTGGAGAGAGATAAAGAGAGAAATAAGAGTAATAATCGGAGAAATAGGATAATGATTAGAATTCAAAATTCAAAACCCTTAAACGAAATGTACTTTGATGTCTTTTCATCTCTATATACTCGAACTCGAAACCTCCCCTTAAAGCCAAGAGGTACCAGATTTTATAAGGAACACATCAAAGAGAATGTTTGTTTTGTTCTTTTTTTTTGAATTTTTATTAGATTCACGTCATATTTTTTGGGATTAATTATCTATCTCGATGAAAAGAGTCTAAAAAAATAAAAAAAATTATGAACAAAAGCAAAAAAAAGTTCACTAAATACCAAAAAATTATCTTTTCCTTCTAAAGTGCTGTCGTATGTGGACTTTTTTTTAAACATCTGTCCATGTTTCTATACCTTTTTGATTCATTTCGTCGAAACGAATAATTATTTTCAAAAAATACGAAGAAAAGCTCAAAAAAAATTGAGAAAAGTAAAAAATACCGAAAAAAAATTCCAGACAAAAAAATTAAGGAGAACGCAGCCTAAATGAAGATACTATTTTTTTTGAGATTGAACAGTAGTACGTAGCTTGACCATACGCTGGTCATCAAGTAGATCGTAGAAAAGAGGCAAGAACTTGACTCTAATTGAGCACATACTTGAGCGTTGCAAGGAAAATAACGAGGACTGCTAGTGGTACCAATGGCCCCCTGCGGGCCCACTACAGGTCCCTCATGGAGAATTCGAAAAAAATGATCCTGAAATTTGAATGAAAAAATGAAAGATTGGATCGAGAATCTGTACGTATCGGATTGAACTGAATTTTTTTTTTATGCCTATTCATGTTTTTTCAAAAAATTATTAAACAACTCAAATCATCGGTACGAGCCCCGCAGTGAGTCCGCGGTACTAGGGCTGCTCGCGGTCCGGTTCGGTTCGGATTTCTAGGAATCCGAGGACCGAACCACTAGTCACGGTTTTTACAAAATGAAATCCGTGTCCAGACCAAAAGTCCTACGGTTCGGTTTTTAAAAAATAAAATCCGATCCGTGACTCGCGGATTGGTTACGGTTTTGTCCACGGATTTTAGCAAAAATAAAGCTAAAGCATATATCCCACACTAAAAGGGAAGAATGTTACATTCAAAATTAAGTTTACACCACCAGAAAGTACTTGTTACATAAACTACCAAAAACCTATAAAATCAGATTCAAAAGAATCTAAACACTAGTAAAATTGTATCATTATAGTACGTAACATAAAAAAAAATAGAAAAGAAACGAACTAGTGAAACTCAACTAGAGTTACCCTTTATTTATATGACAACACTATAATTTACTCCATATATTTTATGTACATCTACATTATATCCCATTATTAAGATAAAATACTAAAATTATTAGAAAAAAGTGTTAACATTCCTAACAATTTATTATATAAATACACATATATTTTTATATATTATTTATATAAAATAAATATCTCACGGTTCGGTTTGGTTCAGTTAATCTACGGTTTTGTAATGAAAATCCGTGGACCGAACCGCGAGTCACGGTTTTCTAATTTTTCAATCCGTGTCCGGACCATTAATCCACATACAAAATCCAAAAGGTACGAATCGGTTCGGTCCTAACCGATTTCACGATTCACCGAATTTTTTGAGCAGCCATTCGCGGTACCCATTAGTAGTCATTTGGTTGGAACTCTTATCATTTCGGAATGACAATGGAGTACCATCTAGATCTTGGAGATACTACTGTATATTTCGATGGGGAAATCACGAAACAGTGGTCCCTGGGGCAAATAAGTCACAACCAATGAACTAGTTTTCATAGAATTCTAGAAATATGAAACGGAAACAAAAAAATTCATAATACATGGAAAGGTCATGTAAAAAGACTAATATACCCACACACATTTGAAACCCCAAGCTTCTTCTCTCTCTCAGTACAAAACCAACTGCTGCTGCTTCTTCTTCCTCTCTCTCTCTCTCTCTCTCTCTCTCTCTCTCAGAAATGTTCAGAGCAGAGAGGAAACAAAAACTCTTGCGCTAAAAAATGTGAATCACTCCAATTACCAAAAAAAATGTGAATCATTTTGAACGTGGTTAAAAACAAATGGGAAATTGCTTGCGGGAGAGCTCGAGGATGCGAGCCCTTTTGGCCTGAGAGTCATCAGAGCAACCCAAAACTGCTAGTATTCCACATATGGCTACACACAAATTTCTCGTCTTTTCTAATTGAAATTGCCTTTTCTAATTGAAATTGCGCAAAAAAGCAAAAAAAATATAATCAGAAAATTGCGCAGAAAAGAGAAGAAACATAAAGTCAAGGTCTTTTTCATTGCCGCTCACCGATTACGGAGTTAAGATTCGGAAATGTCGGATCTCTGTATGTATATGTTTGTGGGTAATATATATATATATATAGAGAGAGAGAGAATATGGCTTGGTCGATTTCAACAGAAATATTGGTCTTTATTAATACCCAATGTAGTCCGTTATAATTAATGATTTGATCTTTTATATCTCAAATAATAGTCAATTATTTGGGACAAAGTTCTATAAAAAAATATGGCTTGGTCGATTTCAACAGAAATATTGGTCTTTACTAATACCCAATGTAGTCCGTTATAATTAATGATTTGCTCTTTTATATCTCAAATAATAGTCAATTATTTGGGACAAAGTTCTGTAAAAAAAATATGGCTTGGTCGATATTAACAGAAATATTGGTCTTTATTAATACCCAATGTAGTCCGTTATAATTAATGATTTGCTCTTTTATATCTCAAATAATAGTCAATTATTTGGGACAAAGTTCTATAAAAAAATATGGCTTGGTCGATGTTAACAAAAATATTGGTCTTTATAAATACCCAATGTAATCCGTTATAATTAATGACTTGTTCTTTTATACCTCAAACAATAGTCAATTATTTGGGATAAAGTTCTCTAAAAAAATATAATTTGGTCTATATTAACCGGAAGATTAGTCTTTATTAATATTCAATGTAGTCTTTTATAATTAATGACTTGCTCTTTTATACCTCAAACAATAGTCAATTATTTGGGACAAAGTTCTCTAAAAAAAAATATGATTTGGTCTATATTAACCGAAAGATTAGTCTTTATTAATATTCAATGTAGTCTTTTATAATTAATAACTTGCTCTTTTATACCTCAGATAATAGTTAATTATTTGGGACAAAGTTCTCTAAAAAATATGGTTTGGTCGTCATAAGCCCCTCGGTCCACCCCCCGCCACCACGACGCACCGTCATGTCTTTACTTTCATCTCAAAAAGCCCCCAGTTAGAAGAAACGAACATTGACCTTAATTAAAGAAATTGGAAATAGCCCTTCGTTGATTCTCCAAGACTTGAGAATCAATTGTTAAAAATAACCCAAAGCATAAAACAAGCAAATAATCTAATCTGCCAACAAATGTAAAAGAAAAAGAAAGTCATGGATACATATGGGGGGGGGGAGGGGGGGGCGTGGGATAGATTGAATGGATTACAGGAAAAATAAGTTTCAGAATCAAAGTTTGTTTCTTTATAAGATTTCGGAATCAGAATCGAAGTTGTGGCGGTGGAAGTGGAGGGGAAAGATGAGGAGCACGGGGGGAGGGGGTTGACGGGGAGAGGCCGGACGGAGAGATGGTGCTGCAATCGTTGCCGTCGTTGAAAATAGGGGCAAAGGGTATGAAAGTGAAATGATTTTAGGAAAGGGGCATTTTTGTCTTTAAAATCATGTTTTGGCAATTAATCTTTTCCTTTCCATGACTTTTTAATTTCGAAAAAGTAGTCCATGACTTGAGAATTATTTGCCCCTCCTTCCACTGTCCCGTAAAAACCCCTATTTCGATGGGGGAGGGAGGGGGGAGACTAGAAAGTGAGAAAATTCCAAAAAAGTTTGTTCGTTTAGTAACTTTGGGTATTTTAGTTTTGGTAGTGGGTAGAGAGAGAAATAGGGTAATGATTGGAAAGAAGGGTAATGAGTGGAGAGAGATAGATAGAGAAATGAAATTAATAATTGGAGAAATAGGGTAATAATTGGAGAAAGATATAGGGTAATGATTGGAAAATAAAGTTAAAACAAAGTAAAGTATGGAAACGAACAAGACCATTATCAATAGTTGTACTACTAGAATGGGAAAAAAAAATTAAATAAATAAATGCCAAAAGAACAAGACAGATTTCCAGTCCTGGAATTGAATTGACGATCTGAACCCTTTTGTCATTTATTGTTTGATTGATCTCACGGATGAATTAATTGTCCCTTTAGCTGTCAGTTAACTAACGATATGCAAAATAAGAGTAAAATTTCAATGCTACTCCCATAATCCCCTTTTCCATGAACATCCCACAAAATAATTTTTTTTTTTTTTTTGGGGGTAAAGACCCATAAAATAATTTTTATTTTTGAGTTTTAACAATTTTCGTAGGGACGGGCTAAGTCACATAATTCGTCTTTGTGAGGCGCGAGCAGAAGCACGAGCGTAAAAATATATCTTTAAAACACCTTTTAACTATAATTCATAAGAACGAGGATTAAATGTGAAAGCACACGACGAACATTGAAAGTAAAAGCACGCAACATTTTGGAAGTTTAATGCTTTTTTCAGAATTTGCACTGCACGTTATTCCACTTTTAAGGCTTCGTTCCGCTTATTCGAATAAATATTTATTTTTCAACTTAAAAATAATATATTAGGAAATAATGATATGTCTCATGAAGTAAAAATAATCTCAAAAAGTAAAAAATAAATAGAGTACTTAAAAAATAATATTTTTTCCCGGAATGGGGCCTAAGGCGACAGCCAATAATGTTCAACGGTGGTATGCACGCTCCAAATCGAGCGTGGGCATAGCGTCCGTTCAGACAATATACGCAGGGCAGGAAACACAGCTGTTATTTTATTGTTAACTTTTTCTGAAATTTTTGATCGCTTTCCCTTCGTAGTCTATCTTTACTCTTTTTTCCAGTGACTCTCTCTCCTCCCCCAACCCTCTCTCTCTCTAAAACACCAAACCACCCCACCATTACCATCTCTCTCAACTCCCCACAGCGGTCTAGGGTTTTATCTCTCAGCCTATCTCTCCACCTGCCACCCATTGGAACCAACTGAAAGCAGGAAAAAACCACAATTTCCTCATTTACCCTTTCCCAATTGCTGAAAACCCCCCCCAAACCCTAGCTTAAACTTGGGTTTGGTTTGGTTCTGCTGTGAGCTGAAACCTAACCTAGTTTACGCAGGTGGAAATCTGAAGGGAGATGGCTCGGTTTTGGCCCTGGAAGTTGAGAGCACTTGAGTGAAGTTATTGGTAAAGCTATTTATTATTATGTTTTAAATATTTACGTATATAGCTCGGCTCATTTAAAGTTTTGATCTTTTTTGGTTTGGAAACTCAATGTGGGGATTGAATTATGCTAATTTTTCTTTTTTGGTTAGTGAATTCTAAATCTGTTGGGTGTTAGGGCGTGTTTTTTTTTTTTTTTAATTGAAAAACATTGTGTGGGTCTGAGTTTGTTTGGAATGCTGTGCCTTTATTATAGCTCGCCTGATTTAATATTTGGTCTTCAATGCATGATTTTAGTTGGGTTATTGAATGCATGATTTTAGTTGGGTTATTTTTCCTTTTTGGTCTTTAGATTCTATATCTGCTTACAAAAACATAGCTTGGGTAGTAATTTGTTTGGAAAGCTTTGCTTTTTTTCACTGATTTTCTTATAGCCTGCCTCATTTAATGTTTTTGTTTTCGTTGTTGTGGGAACCTAATGTGTTAGTTTTCCTTTTTTGCAAGTTAATTCTATACCTGTTGTGGTTCTGTGTGTTATTTATTTGTTGCAGATTACGTCTTTTCTTGACAAACACCTAGTGTGGGTATTAGTTTGTTCGGAAATGTCTGTATGTTCATCAGATGAATATATGATTTAGTCAGGAGATAAAGGGGAAACCAAGTCATGGAAGGAGACGAGCGTGACTTAATGCTGGCATGCGTAATTTCCGGGACCCTTTTCTCTGTTTTGGGCTCGGCTGCTTTTTCCATTCTCTGGGCAGTTAATTGGCGGCCATGGAGAATCTATAGGTGATTATCGCATCTTGTTACTAATTTGCCTATTTGATGAACTGTCCACTAATTCATTAGTTTTTTTCCCCCTGATTTAGTCTTGAACGCATTATTGAATATGCCTGTATGTTATTCTGCTGATAATTTCATGTTGTGGCTCAATTATTTTAATTAATGGACGTTATGTTAGCTAAAATGTGGTCTGGAAATGTAAATACCTTGGGAAAGGGAAAAGCAGAACAGAATCCACACATATATATGTATGTGTGTGTGCGCGCGCTTATATGTACCTGTATATGTGAAGATATTGAAGTGGTGCAATTGATTTGGAGTTGGACACATATGATGGTAGCAAGGGAACTGGCAAAAATTCTCTCTTACGTGTTAGATGACTTAGTTGCGTTTTCTCACGTTGATAGTATTTTGGCAAATTTTGAAATAGTTTGTTTAACGATGGTAGGACATACATGGACTTGCAGTCATAGATTGCTTCTTACGTTGATGGTATTTAAGGCGAGTTTAGAATAGTTTGTGGTAAGCATGATATGCCATAAGTGGACTCACAGTCATCAAATACTTCGTTCCTTTGTTAAGTTATAGTTCATAAAACTCAATCTTTTGAATCTCCACATTCTAGCTATATTATTTTCTTAAGAAAGCTGTGTCTCGAGTTATATTCTTTTCCTCTTTGCATGCAGTGTTTCCTTAGCCTGGCATGTGCTCATTTTCAGCATTTTCTTTATGTGGACCAAATTGAATGGAATAGTTATTTTTCCTTAATGGCCTACGTTCCTTAGCCTATATTTAGTTTCAATTGTGGTAGTGGGTTCATTATCGATCATGCCATTTTATGCATGTTTGTCAATTGGTTGTTCAGTTGGATTTTTGCTCGAAAATGGCCGGATATCTTACAAGGGCCTCAGCTGGGAATATTATGTGGTTTCCTGTCTCTATCTGCTTGGATGATTGTAATTTCTCCGGTTGTGGTACTCATTGCTTGGGGATGCTGGTTAATCTTAATACTTGGTCGAGATATAATTGGTTTGGCTGTGATAATGGCCGGCACTGCTCTTATTTTGGCATTCTATTCAATCATGCTTTGGTGGCGAACACAATGGCAAAGCTCAAGTAAGTATTTTATCATACTATTTGCTATTGGGTGTTGATAAATTCAACCACGACGTTGGTTAGATTCAGGTTCTTATTTTTGAACAATGTTGAACTTCTAGTTTAACCCAGAGTTAAAAGGTTAACAGAAAAACTCAACCATGATATACTTCCAAGTTGTCACAAGTCAGATTTCATATTGGAACTTTTTCTGCCGTGTTATGTTTTATGGAGTCATTGACCCTTATTACGGAATTGTCTTTTCATGATTGTACACTTCCTTATCTTTAAAAAGACCATTCCCAACAAAAAACTGTTTTATACCAATCATCTAGTGTAAATCATATGTATTAGTTCTAGGAAAGGCTGTAAGAACAGCATCAAATTCTAATTTTATTAGACTACCTAAGAAAATAGAACGGCGAAGGGGAGAGAGAAGGTGGAGGAGAGATAACAGATGTGGTTTAAGTCACCTTTTTTCTTCTTATGTTTATGTTGTTATAGGTACCTCTTCTTACAATACTCTACGGATAATACTCTCTTATTTTCCCCTCATCCCCACTGCAAGAAGTATCTTGAATTTCCTATGCTTGCTCTCATGCTGGCATACCTTGTTCCTATGTTCCCATACTTTCGACCGAAGCCTTTTTCTTGTTAGCTTTTAATTTTGTTGACCTTCATTGAATGTTTGTACATAACCATACCAAACCAAACCCATCTAAGCCATCAATTGGGTGGTGATGACATGAATCCTTTTGTAGTTAATTTATCTTAGAAGCACATGAATCCTTTTATACTTTTCTGTGGAGTTTATATGCGTTTGCTCAGACAAGAGAGTGAGGAGGCAAGGGAAAGCCCAACTAATCTTTGGAGCCTAAGTTTAACTGAGGCGGTGACGGCTGAGGCACTTGCGTAGGCTTAAGCATGAGGCGCTCTAGGCTGTTGCTCTTTTTTCCCCTTCTACCCTTATCTCTTGTCTCATCGATTCTTTGACATCAGGCCGCATCTCTTTGCCTTACACTTAGGCCTCAGGAGGCCTTGTTGCCTCTGCTCACTTTTCATCCTTGAAAAAAGGTTGGAGTGTAGATGTAAAAGATCTTCAAATGTTTGATAATTGAGCGTAAACAATTTATATAGACTTTAGTTTTCTGCTCCAAACAATCTAATATCTTTCCATCTTTTGGTTTTTGTGTCCTTCATGTTTCTGAAATGATTTGCATTTTCCAATGCAAAAATGAAATTCCAATTTTGAAGGATTTGTAAAAGGAATCGACGAAGGGAAGAATTTTTTAAATTAACTAGATATTGGGATAAAAGAAAGAGGTGGAATTGTGTCAGTCACTGTTAAAACCGGCGGGAAGGGGCATAATTCTATTCTTGACTATGATAATGAGATATTGAGGTTTGGCTAGTAAATATTCTACTTCATCCCGTTGGATTTTTGGGCCATTTTGCATTCTCCGAAAATTCAGGGTTTCAAAAAAGAAAAAGTTGATACAGGGAATACACTTCAACCGGTGATTTTGATAAAGTTCTAAAGGACGACTGGAGCTCCACTTCAAGCTGTCGTCCATTTCACTTTCTCGATTCGAAACGTATCAAGTGGCTGTCTATTTTCATAGCAAAACACACTTGTAAAGTTATAATATTAGGTTCAGTTAACCTGATACTTATTCATCTGACCACTTCTCTAACAGGGGCTGTAGCTGTTCTTCTTCTTCTGGCTGTTGCCCTGCTCTGTGCATATGAACTCTGCGCTGTGTATGTTACAGCAGGTTCAAGTGCATCCGAGCGATATTCACCTTCTGGCTTCTTCTTTGGTGTATCAGCAATTGCCCTAGCAATAAACATGCTTTTTATTTGCAGAATGGTCTTTAATGGTAGGCCTTGCTGGATGTCTATTTTGATAGTTTTTTCCTTTCAAATCCCATTTTGTTGGTGTAACCAGTTGCTTCTATTTTGTTATTGTAACTTTTAATGAAGGTAATTCTTACTGTTCCAATTTGAACAGGAAATGGCTTAGATGTTGATGAATATGTGCGAAAGGCATACAGATACGCATATTCTGATTGTATTGAAATGGGTCCGTTGGCTTGTTTACCTGAACCACCTGATCCCAATGAGTTATATCCTCGACAATCGAAAAGGCAAGCCCCATCCATTCATGCCCTTTAGATTTGTATCTACTTCATAAGCTTGCTGACTTTTCTAATTATCAAAAAAAAAAAAGCTTGCTGACTTTTCTAGTGTTTAGTATATGCTGATGGAGTGATGGGTATTGTATGGCTAGGATTTTTTAGCTTCTTTACTACTATGAATTTTTGTTACGATTATTCCTTTTTTTTTCTTTTATACTGTATGTGAATGATTTTGAATGCTCATATGTCGTCCTTGTAGAATCATTGTGCAATTTCAGTTTCAGATGATGTGTTCTTTTGGGTCAATGTTGAAATATCATTGTCTGCATGCTTTTCTGATTTGCTTTGTCTTTGTAGGGCTTCACATCTCGGACTTCTCTATCTTGGCTCCCTGGTCGTACTCTTTGTTTATTCGGTCTTGTATGGCGTGACTGCAAAGGAAGGACGCTGGCTGGGGACTATTACATCAGCTGCTGTAATAATTCTCGGTATGTCATTAGCCGCTGGCTATCTATGTGGCTAATCATGCTGCTTATACAATTTCAAGATTATTATGATGCTGCTAAATCTTTCATTTGGTTGTGGTACGTTGTTCTTATAGACTGGAATATGGGGGCATGCCTATATGGATATCAGCTTCTTAAAAGTCGCATTGCGGCGCTTTTTGTTGCTGGCGCATCTCGAGTCTTTCTTATTTGCTTCGGAGTTCATTATTGGTTTGTTCCTTGATATTAAACTTTTAGCAGTAATTTTTATTGCAGGTTCTGTTTGTATTTCTGTTGTTTGAATAGATGTTATTTTTTCCTTCTTACAGGTATCTTGGGCATTGTGTTAGTTATGCAGTTGTAGCATCTGTACTTTTAGGTGCTGCTGTTTCCCGTCATTTATCAGTCACAAACCCATTAGCCGCGAGGAGAGATGCCTTAAAGAGTACCGTGATTCGCCTGAGAGAGGGGTTTCGTAGGAAAGAACAGAACAGCTCATCTAGCTCTTCTGAAGGTTGTGCCTCAAGTGTGAAACGCAGTAGTAGCGCTGAGGTGGGTCACCTTGGTAGTGCTGCAGTACATTGCACAGGTGACACACAGAGCTCGAATAACGTCGAGGGGGTTAATAGTGATAAGAGCATAGATAGTGGAAGGCCGAGTTTGGCATTGCACAGTAGTTCCTGTCGCTCAGTTGTTCAAGAGCCTGAAACAGGGGCATTCGACATTGATAGAAATTTGGATCGCAATAGTTCTCTGGTCGTTTGTTCTAGTAGTGGTCTTGAAAGTCAAGGCTACGAGTCGAGTGCATCAACTTCTGTAAATCAACAAGTGTTAGATAATTTAGCTCTTGCATTCCAAGAAAAGTTGAATGATCCAAGAATAACATCTTTGTTGAAAAAGAGAGCCAGACAAGGAGATGTTGAACTGACTACCATGTTGCAGGATAAAGGACTAGATCCTAATTTTGCTATGATGTTGAAGGAGAAGGGATTGGATCCAACTATCCTCGCCTTGCTGCAGAGAAGTAGTTTGGATGCAGATAGAGATCATCGTGATGATACTGACATAACCGTCATTGACTCAAATAGTGTTGATAATGCTCTGCCAAATCAAATTTCCCTGTCCGAAGAACTTAGGCTTCGGGGGCTAGAAAAATGGCTTCAATTTTGTAGATTGGTCTTGCACCACATAGCAGGCACTCCAGAGCGAGCATGGGTTCTCTTCAGTTTCAGTTTCATTGTCGAAACTGTAGTCGTAGCCGTTTTTCGCCCAAAGACGATAAAAGTTCTAAGTGCTACGCACCAACAGGTAACAAGGGGCTTTCCGATGTGGATGTTATCTTCTTTCTGGAATTGCTCTCGTGTTTTTTCACGTCTATGTTGGTGTCAATAATGTTGGTGACCTAACGTATTTTTGCACATTTTTTTTCTTCTGCAGTTTGAATTTGGCTTAGCAGTGTTACTTCTATGTCCTGTTGTCTGTTCTATCAATGCTTTCCTCCTGTCGCTTCGAGCTGAAGAAATGGTTATGACATCGAAACCCCGCAAGGTAATTATAGTCATTTGAGTGATACGATGATAACTCAAATTTCTTTTGCCAATATGGCAATATCAGTTTCTGGTCTTAGCTCACTTGACCATCGGTCGAGGAGGTAAAACTTCAAATGTGTGTAGGGGCAAAATTATGTTTGCTGTTCAGTGTATTGACATTTATAATATGAAAGTGTGGCTATTATGGTTGTTGCAGTTGACAGTTTCTGTTGTGGAAGGTTTTGAAGTTATGTCTGAACTGTACTTATAATAACTCTTGTCAAACTTTCAAGTTTTGAACTTGATGGAATTTGTTTTCCTTGGACGTATCTGGATGTCAGAATAATTTTTCTGCATAACAGATTGCCGTAGCTTCGACTTTGTTGCTTAGCTCATCTGGTATTCACTTGTTCGTCCACATTCCTAGTGCGAAGGATGGATTTAAGAATATTGAACGTGTATACCAAATAGTGTAAAATTCCTACTTGCAATTTTTGTTGCATTTTGTTGGATTTAATTTCCCTTGTCACAGCTTGCTTTTGCCGTACTTGCCAGTTCTGCCATAACGTGGAACCCTTTTATGCTATTTGTTGAAATTGTTGAAAATACATTGTTATTAACTTATTGCATTAGGCAATCTCAATTCTTGATAATATTGTCACTAGTTTCCTTCCAAGATGAACTATGTAAGACCAAGTCTAGTTGCTCTTTTACTGTATTTATATCAGTTGTCATGCTGCCCTATATAACTGAGCTATGGATGAGATATGATCTGCTAATTCAGCTTCTGGATTCCTTTAAAAGCATTCTTTCGTGTCCTCATCCTCGTGGATAACAAAAATTTGTCAATTGGGACAGTTATTGTACTTCCGCTTGATTTGAGGTAATGTTTCACAATCTTGGATTTAAATTTTTTTTTTTGTTTAAAACTATTGCTTTGTATTTTAAGAAGGTAATGAAACCTATTTTCTATGTTTTTCGTTGAAAACAATGTTTGTTCTATTTTAACTTGAAACAGCCTACCTACACCTACTCATTTAAGTTTTTATCCTCTGACTATAATGAGAAGGAAGGCTTTCTTTACCGATTGATGTTTCTATCCTAGCTATTGAAAAAGAAAAAAATGATATTGTATTGGAATTTCATGAGGCTGTTCATATTGTTGGCTGACAAGTAATGGCAATGCGTCTTTTCGTGCACTTGCCCACTATCCTAATAATGTGTTGTTACAACAGCCAGGTGACAAGACGCATTTTTTAAAATATTCCTAATAACGTAGTCCTTTGATGTGTCTTTGAGTGCATTGATGTTATAAAAGGCTCTGAATATTGCTATTTGATAAGTAAAAGCTCAGAGTATATACTTTCACTGTGAGAGCACTGTACCATTTCCATTGCTTGAACTTGAGGAAATTAGGGTCTTGGTTCTCTTATTCTCAGTTTGTCCTTTGCTTGTCTATGTTATTTGGCGCAGCCAATGTGCTACACGTTTCTTGCCCCTTTGCAATAGATTCCTTGTCCTTAACGTTCTCTTCCATAAACTTGTCACCTATCAGGAAATAGTACCACATGGAGGAGGTTTCTTTCTAGTGTCTACATGTTCATGGATGATTTAAAAGACCGCTTTTGGTATTCTTACAATCGTACTATCGATTAACCTAGCTTGGAGAAAGGAGGAGATTCATTGTATATAGCCTAACATGTATGGCTGATATGCAGAATAGATTTGACGAGGATTTTACTTTTATGAAATAAAGTTTAAATGCTATGGTATACCGATGTCCTCAACAACTGAGAAAGAGAAATCATGTATCTTATCAAAATGTCGTCAATGTCTGTAGTCTCATGGCTGATCCATTTTTCTTCTTTTGTGTTTGTTTGTAATCCTACTGGTCGTGACAGTTATTTTTATCTTTCCTCCCCTTCTTCTTATTGACCTAATTATGTTACTTATTGTTAGAGCTTGCCCTACATCAGTATCAAAATGCCTCCTCATTTAGTATATGAGAGTCGTGAGACTGTCCAATTATTGATAGTTAGTTTTGAGTTGGATGGCTTAAGTTGGTATAAGAGCTGCATTTTGCAAGGATTCGGGCAAGCGTGGACTATTTTCAAAATCTGTTCTCATTTTTTTCTACCTTGTTATTTTGTGTAATGCATCTCTGATTCTTCTATCTAACTCTTCATGTGTGGGAGAGAGTTAGGCTTGTCCCTTATCAGTATAAAAATACCCGTGAGTTACTATTTGAGCATTAGTAGCAGGTACTTCATATCTGGGTGGCGAATCCACCTCAGAACCTCTCATCCGTGCTCCCAAGACGGCTCTCCTAGGAACCTCGCTCCCGGCGGGAAACCCGCTCCCCACTAGCATAGAATCTCTTAAGCATGTAAATTCTAAAAGAAACAAAGTAAAAATACCAAGTCCAAAAAAAAAAAAAAAACCGGTAATGATAAGAGACTAGAAACATACTTGCTATATTTGCACGAGTACTTAGTACAAAAACCACAATTACTTAGATTTGCTAAACAATAGTTGCAATTGACATGAATTACAAACAATTCGTCTTTTTTTTTTTTTACATAATTATATTTGTATGAATAATTTGTAAACGCTCCCCCGGTGCTCCCAAATGAGGACCTTCTATGATCATTTGCTCCCCCACACGCGCCCTAGCTCCCGCTTTGTGCAACTAAGATTTGAGCCATGGCGTCTCTCTACTTTTTGCCAATTTGTTTTGAGTTGGATGCTATAACTCTATTGAAATTTCAAACCGTGCATTGCAAAGTAGATGCATTCATCCCCACCCTTTATTATGTTTTGCAGTTTTTTCAGCTCTACATCTATATTGTCACAAATGCCACAGGTTTTGGATTATTAAACTGAAGTTCCCATGTGCTTTTTTCAGTACGGCTTTGTTGCTTGGCTGCTGAGCACGTGTGTTGGTTTGCTGCTTTCCTTCTCGAGGTATACCCTGGATATGTTTTACATTATTTTCAACCTTGTGTGTCTTCTTGCACTGCTTCTTGTGTTGTTTAGTGCACATTTGATGGTGCATGGGGATGGATTTGACTGTCATTTAATTCTTGTTCTTCCTCCATCAACCGTGTTTTCTTATTTTGACTGGTTTCAGTTTATCCTATTATGTTCTGCAGCAAGTCGTCGCTGCTTCTTGGATTGTCTTTGACTGTCCCTCTCATGGTGGCGTGTTTGTCTATTGCTATTCCCATTTGGATTCGTAATGGTTACCAGTTCTGGGTCTCAAGTACTGAAGGTGCTTGTCATGAAGGAAATCATCAGACTCTGAGAATGAAGGAGGTTCGTTAGTTACCCGTGTCCCCTTACCTTTTGTTGTCAGTCAGTGGCTTGTTTGAATCTTGACAGGGGCGTGAGGTGCTATTTTTATTTTTATTAACAACCACAATCATTGCCATGGTGGACATGGAAATGTTGCCATTTGCACTTGGGGTTTCACTTGTCTTGCCTTAGGTGACCCTGTTCTGTAGTTTGTGTGTGTTGGTGCTCTCCTGCCAAAAGGTGCACCGTGTGAATCGTAAGTAGGTGCACGTATTGAGTTGTAGCAAAAGCACGACGTCATAACAAGTACCCATCAAGTCAGTTACTCTGAATTGGCTTTGAATTAGAACCCAATTATCGCCAATCATAGTTACGATTCAATGTCTTTTAATTTCTACTCAATTATCACCAATAATCACAAAATTTAAATTTATCAGAACTGGTCCTAATCATTTATTGTTTTGATGTCCTCTTCTCTCTCATATTGTCTTGTGTGTAAAGACGGAAACATACAAACAAGTAAACTGCACTAAACAAGGTGCACAGACACGCAAAACCAAGTTCGCAACAACAAATATTGTAGGAAGAAGCTTATATGATGAAACTTGATCCGAGAAACTCCTGAAAGCAGAGCTCCAATGTGATGTTAGATCACCAATCGACCCAAATATGTCAAGCTTAATCTAACGGGCATATTTCTAATAAACAGGCAGTGGGAGACCTATGTTGTTTGAGAGATGAGGTTATGCTTTCTTTTTCTACCCATTTGTAAGTTGTATGTTATGTTGCAGGAAACTCTACTTTATCAGTTTTCTTGTTTACCACAGCAGAGTTTTCTCGTGCATTTCTCCTTTAAAAACATAGTTTGGTTTGTACAACGAATTCTTCTTTTGTACAATGATTAAGGTGAATATGACTTTGGCCACTTGCAAATGTGGCTTTAATCACCCAAAGTTGCGCACTTTGTAGTTTTTTTGGTCCCTTAAAAATTGTACTTGATGTGCAAATTTTTTACGACGAATTGAACATTTGGTTCATTGTTCTTTTGTTGGTTTCTCCTAAAGTTAAAGATCTAGAACTTTCCGGGTCTGCTTCTGATTACTTGTTACCTTGCATTGTTAGGGTGTTGTCCTTTTTGTCTGCATGTCATTATTTGCTGGATCTGTGGTAGCCCTTGGTGCAATAGTATCTGCCACGCCTTTAGACGATTTAGCTTACAAGGGATGGACTGGTGACAACACCAGCATTGCATCTCCTTATGCATCATCAGTGTACCTTGGCTGGGCTATGGCTTCTGCAATTGCCTTAGTTGTTACTGGTGTGCTGCCAATTGTATCCTGGTTTGCAACATACCGTTTCTCTCTGTCTTCTGCCATATGTGTTGGAATATTTGCAGGTAGTTTTCCCTCTAATTATTTGCTCTTGTTTGAAGTGTTGACTCTTGAACTGTAATGCTTTTATACCTCTTGTTTTGTGACGTAGTTTTCTTATGGGCTTGGTGAAACCATTGTTTTGATGCTGAGTTCTTTTTGGTCGCCTGTCTTGTATAGTTGTCCTAGTGGCATTTTGCGGTGCATCCTACTTGGAGGTTGTCAGTTCTAGAGATGACAAGGCTGCCACAACATCTGATTTCCTTGCTGCTTTACTTCCTTTACTGTGCATTCCCGCATTGTTGTCACTTTGTTCTGGTTTGCTTAAATGGTAAGTGAACGCACGTGTTCCAAAAAGGATCTTCATGCCATAGATCTTGACTTTGTCATTTTTTAATTATCTTCTGGAATGTTGTCGAGGACGTTTTCAAAGTAGATGTTCTGCCAAACTTTTCACAGGAAAGATGACAATTGGAAGCTTTCTCGTGGTGTTAGTGTATTCCTTATCATCGGTCTTCTTCTTCTGCTTTCTGCAATATCAGCTGTTATTATTATAGTTAAACCTTGGACGGTGAGCAAAGCCTGTTACAATGCCCTTGTTTTATATTACCTTTTGGCTTCAATACTGATTTGGGTTCCTGTGTGATTGCACAGATTGGGGCTGCTTTCCTTCTGGTTCTTCTTCTCATTGTTTTGGCTATTGGTGTGATCCACTACTGGGCTTCAAACAATTTTTACTTGACCAGGATGCAGATGTTCTTTGTTTGTTTCCTTGCTTTTCTTTTGGCACTGGCAGGGTTTCTTGTTGGATGGTTTGAAGGTAAATCAGGGGACGCCCTTCTCTCTCTTGCTCTGTGCTTGTCCATTTTCATGTCTAACCTTCCACTTTAGGTTTACCGCATAACTGTTGATGTTAGAGGACTCTTTAGTCCTTACCAAGTGAGGATTACATTTCTATTTTATGTTTACTCCGGGATTATTACATTTGTGCTACTTTTCTGTTGCATTTCAGATAAACCCTTTATTGGAGCTTCTGTTGGTTACTTCGCATTTCTGTTTCTTTTGGCTGGCCGTGCATTGACTGTGAGTGGAGTTTGGCTATTTGGCACCAAGATTTGAATGTTGTTGATGTTAAATTCTCTTGTTATCTTCCTATGTCGATTTAGTGATATATTTGTTGGTCGCTTTAGTTGATATTAATTGAAAGTTACAGAATGCTCCTTCCTCTGCAGGTGCTCCTTTCACCCCCTATTGTTGTATATTCTCCAAGGGTGCTACCTGTATATGTGTATGATGCTCATGCTGATTGTGGGAAAAATGTCAGGTTTGTTGAGGTTTTTTGGACTTATGTGCTGTGGCAGAGCGTTACACAGTCCTCTACTTAACAAAGTACTTAAATCTTTGTTCATCTCAAATCTGTGTATTAATTTTTGGGCAGTCCGGCATTTCTTGTTCTTTATGGGATTGCATTGGCAATAGAGGGCTGGGGTGTTGTTGCCAGTTTGAAAATCTATCCACCGTTTGCTGGTGCTGCTGTATCAGCGATTACTCTTGTTGCTGCTTTTGGGTTTGCTGTCTCTCGTCCATGCCTGACTCTTAAGGTTTTCCTATTTCTCCTTTGTGAATAGATATTTTCTTCGATAGATTGAGCTGTTTTGAGTCATTGTCTTTAGTAGAACATTGATTCCAGGTTGGAGTTATTCTAATGATCTATTCCCCCTTGACCCAATGTTGCTCACTTTGTAAACAGATGATGGAAGATGCTGTTCACTTCCTCAGTAAGGAAACTGTTGTTCAGGCAATTGCTAGATCTGCCACTAAGGTGTGTTTGGCTGTTTATCTGATGAATCCTTTATTCATTTCATCTGTATTGTTCCATAATCTCCCAAATGTGACCGGTTATAATGTCACTGTTTTACTCACTGTGTAGGTATACATGTATGCTTTTCTCAGTGGAAAACTGCTTAGCTTATCTTCTTTTTTTTTTTGGATTTAGTGCTTGTATTGTTTATCCAACTGTACTTGCATTTACTGTGGACACGAGACTTCATGCGCACAGAGATGTACGCTGTTATGAACTGACAGTTTTCAAAGGTGTCCCAAGATTAGTTTAACAGCATGTTCTCACTTCGAAATGAAATTTTGTAAACTAGTTCCCTTTTGTGCTTTTGAAACCTGAAAGTTATCAAAAGCAACCACAAGTGGTGATGGAGTAACTTCGTCAGTCTTCCCCTTCTGCTGCAGATGTGAAATATGTTAATAGAGATTATGGAAAACCTGCTGTTATAAATGTGTATTCCATTATGTCAGTTGCTTGTTACTGAGTATGTTTGTAGGAAAATGGAATAGATAAAAGTTTCTCTCTTTCGAAAGTTCAAAATGAGCCAATTTGTAGTTATCGGGACATATTGTGGCATGACGTTTTCTCTTGTTCAAATTTTTATCCTTGTGACGAAATTGAGGCCCATTACCTACGTTGAAATAGGGACTGTATTGCGTGAGATTGGCTGATGACAGTTTGTGGCTGCTTCTAGCAGTATTACCTACGTTGAAATAGTAATGTAGATTGATCCAATTTCTGTCGGTATGAGTTTTATATTCTCTATTGTCGCAGTTTTCCCTGGATCATGCATTTGGTGTGGACGAGAATGGGATGTCTTAAAAACTAAAACTCCAAAGAATAGCACTATTGACTACGGCATGATACAGGAGTAAGGATTTGGGACCTGTGTTAAAAAAACAAGTGATGGGAGTAAAAACCTGATTAACTATTCTGTAACTTTCTATTGGAGTATTTATTTGGAAACTTTCTACAGGAGTATTTATTTGGAAGCTGTAACCAAAAAAAGTGATGGCACTAAAGACCCGTTTAACTTGATTAAATTCTCTCTCACTTTATAATCGAGCAACCGACGAGGTTGTCTCGGTGTTCTTTTTGGGATATAGGCAGTCTTCTCTGCAGCTCTGATCTCTTGAAGAGAATGGAAAAATTGTCTTCATTTAGGTCATTGGGATGCATTCGTGTGAGTGTTTTGATTGACAACAAATATAACGTAATCAGGTTTGAATATTTAGGGGTTATCTTTGGGTTTCTGACGTGTGCATGCATTGTGCTGTGTACTTTTTATTTAGCATAATGACCAAGGGATGGTGTTAGTGGTTAAATGTCTAGTCTTATGTTGCCTAAATTTGATCGAAGTTCTAGCAAAAGTTAATACTGTTGAGATCTTCCGAATTGATTTAATATCCCATAATGCACATTGGTTTTGAAAGGCTCATGAAATGTCTTGTGAATAGTGGCAAACTTTTATCTCCTTTCTTAAACTTTTTTATTTGTCATGAGTCATTTCCTAAAAGTTAAAGCTAGAGAAATCCTCTTCCCAAAAGGCTGACCAAGATTTTCGTATTTACGTGGAATTTTCATGCATACTTGATGACGGTGCAGACAAGAAATGCAATATCTGGAACTTATTCAGCACCCCAGAGGTCTGCTAGTTCAGCTGCTCTTTTGGTTGGAGACCCCAGTGCTATGCGTGATAGGGCAGGGAATTTTGTTCTACCCAGAGCGGATGTGACGAAATTAAGAGATCGTCTAAGAAATGAGGAACTAGCTGCAGGGTCATTCTTTTGCAAACTAAGAAAAGGAAGGTTGTTGCGAATGGAATCAAACAGTGATATAGGCCACAGAAGAGAAATGTGTGCACATGCTCGAATTTTGGCCTTAGAAGAGGCAATTGATACAGAATGGGTCTACATGTGGGATAAGTTCGGAGGTTATCTACTTCTTTTGCTTGGTTTGACTGCTACAGCAGAGCGTGTACAGGTGAATATGAATCCTACTAGATTCTAGGTATTCTTATATAAGGTGGTTGTGGTTGTTAACGATGATTTCCTTTCATTCTTGGTGAGGCAGGATGAGGTTCGTTTGAGACTCTTCCTTGATAGCATAGGATTTTCAGATCTAAGTGCCAAGAAAATTAAGAAGTGGATGCCAGAAGACCGCAGACAATTTGAAATCATACAGGAGAGGTGGGATATTCTTTCAAACAAATCAAGTCCTTGTATTGCTTTGCACAGGATCGTTCTCCTTGTGTTTCTGAATTTGACTTTTTTTGAATACTACAGTTATATAAGAGAAAAAGAGATGGAGGAGGAAATCCTAATGCAGAGACGGGAAGAGGAGGGCAAGGGTAAAGAAAGAAGAAAGGCTCTTTTGGAGAGGGAAGAACGTAAATGGAAGGAACTTGAAGCTTCTCTTATATCATCAAATGCTGGCAGCAGGGAGGCAGCAGCTGTGGCAGCTGCAGTGCGTGCAGTCGGAGGTGATTCTGTTCTTGATGACTCTTTTGCACGTGAGAGAGTTTCAAGCATTGCGCGTCGCATACGAGCAGCTCAGTTGTCTCGTCGAGCACTCCAGGTGAGTTTTTCTACATGCTTTTTTTTTTTGTATTCATTTTAACTTTGATAAAGACCAATTGTTGAAAATTTATGTTACAGATGTACAAAAATGGTTTGCTTCTATTGATTACCATATTGCATTTATTATCATAATTTAGTTGGTAGCCGTATGTTGTTTACAAACTACTGCATTTCGACGCAAATTACTACTGTCAACTGTCAATCTTGTATCAGTTGCTCAACAAACACTAGTTAGCTTACAGATCTGGTGCCTAGGCTGGGTTATTATTATCTGTGCTGATGCGGATAATTTGACCTGGAGAGGGATGCTAGAATCTTTGACGAAGAGATCAATTACATAGAGGACTTTTGGGTAACATTTATTCTTAGACTTCTTATCGGGTTTCAGTGCCTCCTCTTTTCCAAATGTTTCAATTGTTTTTAATTTGTAGCAATTGGAGAGCAGTTTGCGTTTTGCAATGTGTAGTTTTATTTTTTCTACTTGTGTTGCGTTTGGCAGATTTCTTTTCCGTCTTTGTACTCTTTTGTTTCTTAAATAGTTAAATACTTATTAGTGGTACTTCTTTGTTGCCCATAAAAGTTTGTTCTCTTCTAATTTCTGCTGTATGGAGATAATCTAACATTGCATAAGTATCGACTAGTTTGTTTTTATTTACCCAAAAAAAAAAAAAGTAGTTTGTTTTTTGAAGTCTTAATTGGGAATCTTACTCACAGACGGGAATTCTGGGTGCTGTTTGTGTACTTGACGATGAACCAACTACAATTGGGAGACATTTCGGCCCAGTTGATCTCAGTATGTGTGAAAGCCAGAAGGTCAGCTTCTCCATTGCAGTGACAATCCAGCCTGAGTCTGGGCCAGTGTGCCTTTTAGGTACTGAACTTGAGAAGAGAGTGTGCTGGGAAATCCTTGTAGCTGGTTCTGAACAAGGTATCGAGGCCGGACAAGTTGGGCTTAGATTAATTACTAAAGGTGATAGACAAACTACAGTAGCGAAGGAATGGATTATCAGTGCTACTAGTATCGCCGATGGAAGGTGTGCTTCTTTCCTAGAATGATTTCCTTTTTCCTTGAAGGTTTTTGATTGCGTTGCCTTCGAATAGTCTTAGTAGTATCTTTAATGTTGTAGGAAGAAATTCTCTCCCGTATTCTACATGTTCTCTTTGCCTATTTCCCCTTTGCTTTTCACTCTTACTAGGGATGGGTTGTTTTGCAGGTGGCATATGGTAACAATGACTCTTGATGCTGATTTGGGTGAGGCCACTTGCTATCTTGATGGTGGCTACGATGGCTACCAGACTGGCTTGCCATTACGTGTCGGTAACAGCATTTGGGAGCCTGGAACAGAAGTTTGGGTTGGCGTTAGACCGCCTACAGATGTGGATGCATTTGGGAGGTCGGACAGTGAAGGAGCTGAGTCTAAGATGCACTTAATGGATGTTTTTCTTTGGGGAAGGTGCTTGACTGAAGATGAGATTGCTGCTCTTCATGCTGCCATGCTTTCTACTGAATACAATATGATTGATCTCCAAGAAGATAATTGGCAGTGGGCAGAGTCTCCTTCTCGGGTCTGTTTCTATATCATGAGATTTTTGTGATTCATTCTGGGTTTCCATTTACTCTTTGACAACAGAATTCTTAATAATTAAACCAATTGGGGCTAGCTTAGGTGGCCAGAATCCTTGTTCCTTGCTAGGAAGTGAAGGGTTCGAGTCTTGTCATAGGCCAGATCCCCTCCCTGGTGTTATTGCCTCCGATGTACCAAAAAAAGGGAAACAAAGTTGTATTTTGTACTATTCCATAAGCGTATCTTCTTCCTTTTTAGGGTTTGCAATTCTTGGTTGAAATTTTTTGCCTGTTGCTACCTTGATTGTTCTACGCAGGTGGATGAGTGGGACAGTGATCCTGCAGATGTAGATCTTTATGACAGGGATGACATAGATTGGGATGGGCAATATTCAAGTGGGAGGAAAAGAAGGTCTGATCGTGAGGGCGTGATTGTAGATGTGGAATCTTTTGCCAGAAAATTGAGGAAACCTAGAACAGAAACAAGGGAAGAAATAAATCAGCGGATGCTTTCTGTTGAGTTGGCTGTCAAAGAAGCCCTTTGTGCTAGAGGAGACACCCATTTTACCGATCAGGAGTTTCCTCCAAATGATCGATCATTGTTTGTAGATCTAGAACACCCTCCTTCAAAATTGCAGGTGCACTACTTGTTCCAGTCCAATCCATCCAGTTTCTTATCAAGTTCTCAGTGCTGCAATTATAATTTGTTAACCTAATTTTATCCCTTCTAATGTAGGTTGTTTCTGAATGGATGAGGCCAACTGAAATAGTGAAAGAGAACAATTTGGATTGCCACCCATGCTTATTTTCTGGGTCTGCAAATCCTTCCGATGTTTGTCAGGTTTGATCTCATTCATAACAGGACATACATTTTTCTATATTTTTCAATCTATTTATTTCCCCAGGTTATTTGTTTTGATTTGAATTTGAAATGCTATTAATTGCCTGATGTTTCATCAAGTATCTAATTCTTTTGGGGTGCAGGGCCGACTTGGTGATTGTTGGTTTTTGAGTGCTGTTGCTGTTTTAACTGAGGTTTCTGGAATATCAGAAGTTATAATTACACCAGAATATAACGAGGAAGGAATCTATACAGTTCGATTTTGTATTCAGGTAAAATGTTTTAAGTTCTCCAAAAGCTGAATAACTATGCCTTATGGTGTCTAGTTTGATGGCTGAAATCATACTTCAAGTACACTGTAAATCGTTGATTGTGGTTTTATATCGTAGACTATGCTTCAATTAGCCTCACAGAAAGTTGACTTTTCATCAGCGGATGTGAGTACTTACATCTTTGAAGAATTCATTGCCTAGTTCTCCCAAGTATTGACATCTTCACCTTTGTGTACCTAGTAATATGATAGTACTACGAAAAAGTTTCACACAACATTCTTCTGAAAGGAATCCAGTTGTTCTCAAGCACTTTCTGAATTTAAGATAGGAAGCTTTATTTGAGCTTTTAAGATTTGTTTTAGTGCTCTCCTGAAACTTGTGTTTATTGGTTCTTTTTTTATAGTACATTATTGACTTATTGTTATTACTTATTAGCCACTTCAGGGAAGAAGCTGAATGAATTTGTACTTTGATGTTCTTCAATTTCAGGGTGAATGGGTTCCTGTGGTTATCGATGACTGGATTCCATGTGAATCACCTGGTAAACCTGCATTTGCTACCAGTAGGAAAGGGAGTGAACTCTGGGTTTCTATATTGGAGAAGGCATATGCCAAACTGCATGGCTCTTACGAGGCATTAGAAGGTGGGCTTGTTCAAGATGCTCTTGTGGACCTCACTGGAGGAGCTGGTGAGGAGATTGACATGAGAAGTGCCCAGGCCCAGATTGATCTTGCAAGTGGAAGACTTTGGTCTCAACTGTTGCGCTTCAAACAAGAGGGGTTTCTTCTAGGTGCTGGGAGTCCTTCAGGTTCCGATGTGCATATTTCTTCCAGTGGAATTGTGCAAGGCCATGCTTACTCTTTGTTGCAGGTGCTTTGTTTGTTAAACATTTTGTCTCAGTTGTTTCTTTGGCTCACAGTCTTGGAGCTTTGCATTAACTGATCCCTATTTTACAATCCTCGTTCAGGTAAGAGAAGTAGATGGCCACAAACTCGTTCAGATTCGTAATCCATGGGCAAACGAAGTCGAGTGGAATGGCCCTTGGTCTGATTCATCACCTGAATGGTCTGATAGGATGAGGCACAAGCTCAAGCATGTCCCACAGGTACTTTTAAAGGAAAAGAAAAATTTGGGATCACCTGCAACATTCTACATGTCTGGTTGACTCTGCATTAGTCTGATACTCAATATAAACCAATGCCTTTTGAAAAAGAAATTTATCTACCAATGTAAGTCTTCTTGCTTTGTGCCTAATTTTTTTGTTGTGAACAGTCAAAAGATGGTATATTCTGGATGTCTTGGCAAGACTTCCAAGTTCATTTCCGGTCAATATATGTTTGCCGTGTCTATCCCCCGGAGATGCGTTATTCTGTGCACGGTCAGTGGCGAGGTTTCAGTGCTGGTGGCTGCCAAGATTATGACACATGGCATCAGAACCCGCAGTTCCGAATCAGGGCTGCTGGGCCCCATGCATCATTTCCAATTCACGTTTTCATTACCTTAACTCAGGTATATATAACGTCATTCATTCCTACAGATTTGTATTCCTTTAAAGCAGACTACTGTTTACTTTCTTCGATCTTGACCAACTGATAGAAAGTTTTTTTTTTCTTTTATTGCTAAGTTTCTTAGAAAATTAGGAGTTCAAATTTCTTTTATCCAAAAAGTTGATACCAATAAATATTTGATTAGTACGGAAATCAACCGAACAGCAAGAATTTGTCTAACTTATAGTCTTATATATGCATTCTAGGGTGTGAGCTTTTCGAGGACTTCAGCTGGTTTCAGGAATTATCAATCAAGTCATGACTCGTTAATGTTCTATATTGGAATGAGGATACTAAAGACTCGTGGTCGGCGTGCTGCTTACAATATTTACATGCATGAATCAGTAGGTGGTACAGATTATGTTAATTCTCGTGAAATATCCTGTGAAATGGTTCTAGAGCCAGATCCAAAGGGTTACACAATCGTGCCCACAACTATTCACCCTGGAGAAGAAGCACCATTTGTTCTTTCTGTTTTCACTAAGGCATCGATAACTCTTGAAGCTTTATAGTGCACCGTGTTGGCTCAAAGGTTGGTTTTGTTTTTCGTATGGCTTAATGCACGTCAGCAAAAACTTTGGATTGCTTGGGTTGTGCCTGGGTCATGCATGCCTAAAAGAGGTTGAAGGACCTCCACGGAGAGAGGACATTGCGGTAATTTTCTAATGAAGTTATGTTTCCGTTCAATAGTCATTTTTCCTGCTTAGAATCATACTCCTGCTGCTCTATGTTATAGAATGCTCGGCTGCTCTGCCAAATGGTGAAGAAAGGTCTTGCATGCTAATTTTAATAAAATGCATCTACCTTATTAACCTCCCTGGTATTTTTTGTACACATGTTCTGTAGTCTTCTGTACTGGGCATTTGTTCCTCAACAATAAACAGACGATGGTGACTATTGAAAACAAAATGATTACCTAGTATGTGGAAATTTTGGTAGGAATGAAGATGAAGTTCCCTTGAGAAAATGAAGATCTTGGTAGGAATTTTTTAGTCTTGTCTTATGCTGTTGTTTCAATCAGTTCCAGATCCAAATCTACACAGTAGTTTGTGAAAACGGCGCACCCTCGTCTTCCCCCTCTTTCTGAGTCTTTTTTTTGGTGCACTTCTGAGTCTTTCTGGTATGTAGGAGTCGTGCTTGTTTTAGTGTAGTTAGTTTTATGTCAGCTATTTATGATGATATTTCAATCCAGATCTTCAATATTTGTTCTACTGAATTTAAGTTTCTCACCTTAGACATGATAAATGTAACCAAGCCGAACTAATCTCTCTGTCCCAACTCGACCCATTCCCCAGTCAAGTAAGTGTGCGACTTCACAACCCTTTGCGGGTTGGTAAGAAGTCAGACAATCGCGTCGACTGCATGAATCCTTATTAGTGAATCTGCTTTGTTGAGGACTATGTAATCTTTTAAATGTACTGACTACATATTCTCTTTACAGTTATATCACGAGTTTATTTAGACCTTCCGCCCCCTCGCATTTCCATCAACAATAATCTTATCGTTCTTCCTAACTTTTGCATTATTACTGTTGTATGTTATGCAACTACCTTACATGTCTAATCTTTAAAAGGTTGAGGTGCACGAAGAAGACTCAATGATGTGTAATTTTGCAGGGCTATGCAACGCGTTGTTGTTCGGAATTTCGACGTTGGCCTTTGTGCCTCTATTTTTTCGATTCTCCTCCAAGCTCAGAGCATGCAAAACGCAATTCTTCCATGAGCTGGAAATGTTAATATCTGTACAGAGGTGCACAATTTTACGATGGTGCGGTTTTTGGTGACGTCTCCAGGTTTTTGTCTTGGCATTTTTTATCTGCTCAAGCCGCATGCTTCTACCAACAAGAAAGAGCAGTTCTCGAAAGTTGTACATGAGTGATATGTAACAAACATAGGATTGGATCCTGTAAATGAGGGGGTGGACACTAGATAGGCTATATAGAGGGAGGGGGTATTTCATTTAACGGGGATGTATCCTCTCCTCTCACAATGCAGTGGTCCCACTGCATTGTGGGAGGAGGGGGATGTATACCCGTTACATAAAATACTTTCACGTATAGAGGGGATAGGAAATTTATTTAGATGCACACCTTTTTCTAACGGAACAAAGGGAAAATCATTGTGGTGGCTGGAATTGAATTGCAAGTAAAATTCCAGCTGCAGTTTTGAAGTGTTCTGCTGACTGATGACTTGACTTGTAAAGTGTTTCTCTTTTGCAATATAATCCCCAGTTGAATGCATTGTTGCCTCTCTCTTTTCCAGTGCTCTCAATTTCTCTGGTGAATAGTTGGCTTCTGCTGCTTGTGTGGAGTTTGGTTAAGATGGCCTCATGTTAGTATTTGCTACTATTTTGTTTGAATTTTAGAGATTTGGAGAAATAATTTTAGGATTTGGCTGCCCATTTGACCTTTCGGTATTTGGGAAAAAAAATAAAGTGCACAAAAATGTCGTTCCGATAACGAAAAGCATGGAACCAACAAACGTTTGTGACTATTGCACAATCCTCTCTATTGGTTCTTAATGGCCCGTTTGTTGGACGGATAAGTTTTTGGATGGATAAGGAAGAAGAGTGGATAAGTTGTAAGGGGATTAGCTAAGGAGGAGGATTGGCTTTAGCTTCTACTTCGTACCTGATTTGAGTAGTAGTTGACGGATAAGAGTAGATGAACGATGTATGAAATTACTTGATTGCCCTCATTAAATTGGTACACTGAGAATACAAAAAAGATTTGAAGGGCAGTCATCTTTCTCCCCACCCGGATTAACTTATTCTAGGGTGGGATGGGATTAGCTGAGGGCTAAGCTCCCCCACCCTTATCAAACGCCATCCTTCTCCCCTCCTTCGCTTATCCCCTTTTCTTTAGGACCCCAACAAACAGGCCCAGCGGTTTTTGAAAAGTCAAACTTTACTTTGCACTCAAATAAAAAAAAAAAAAAAAGAAATCTTCTCCCCTCCCTTTGTCGTATGGATACCCTCATTTCTATATACACTAATAAAAATAATAATAAAAATAATATAAGCTCCAATGCAAGTAATGACCCCACCATTCTAGCACCCTTTTGTGTATGCGTGAGTAAACATTCATTATACTATTCATAGAAACAGATCCTCTGTGTGGGTAAAATCGCTCGGTTGGAATCGGCTCGGTTCAGTCTGGAATTTTGGGTAAAACAGATCGGAAACCGCCTGTTGTCAAGGTATTCAGAGGACCAAAATTGGATCCGGTTGGATCGGATTTATTTCGTGTGGAGTTTCAAGACTAATAAAATATGAAGCCCCCTATAGGTTAAATCATTAGTAAAAATTTCTCCCTTAAAAATCGAAACCGACCAAGACCAAACCTAAATATACTTCCACCCCTAAGAGAGATCCCACCACCATTCTAGGCCACCAAACATCCACCAAAAAAATGAGATATCCAGCGAATCTTCAAAGACAAACAGACGAGGGAAAAAACCCTACTGAATATGAGCAACATGGAAGAAATTTTGTACTCAAAAATAGAAATTAGATTAGAATCGGAAAGATAAGATAGCATTTCTTCAAACATACAATAACAGAGACCACCTCAATTTCTTCTTTCTTTGCCACTTTCCTACCTACCAAACAAGAAAAAAATGATACTATCTAATGCAGATTGCATCAGCCAGCCCCTGCTATCTTCCTTCATCTCTCTCTTTCAAACTTCTCATTCCGAATCGCTTTCCATACTTCCCATAGCCTTCAATCCTCTAGGTCTCTGCATCATCGTCATCCCATAGCATTCAAATGAATAACCCATTTTAATAAATCTCTATCTCAATTCATATGACATAATAATCAAACAGAACAATGTGATGTCGCTTATCCAAAAAAAAAAAAAAAAAAACAATGTGATGCATAATTTTCATGATAGTGTCGTTTTTTATGAACCGAAATCCATTTCAAATCCCGAAAGAAAGGTCAATATGTATAATTCATTTTGTGTAACGTACCAAAAAACAGTACAGTATTTCAAACAAAACTTTCTTGCAGAATGACGTGATTTTTTTGTGATTGCTCTATTTCAATACCAAAATACCCATCTGTGGCTGTGGCTCATAACTTCAAAATGCCACGGTCACGAGTTCTCTGGATAAATTCTTGGTTTTGAATCAAAGTATTATATTTTCATTACCTTGAAATGGAAAAGATATAACTAATGCTGATTTTACCTTCTTGGAAGACTTCTTCTCCCTCACTTCATACCTCTCTTGGCAAAGGTCTGATAACCATGCTCCTGGACTCACCAACTGCAAAAAAGTTCAAAGAGAGGAACAATCGAAATGGGTATTTGTTTTTTTGTTTTCAGAGAGCAAACACAAATGGAATCAAGAAAATACCAATCCACAAGCAAGAAATCGTTTTATAGAAAATAAGCTTACAAGTAAGGTTCTTTGGATCAATTTGGCCCTCTTTTTAGGCCTCTGAGGTAGTTTACACCCTTTCATAGCCATAAAATCTTCCTCCTTTTCTTTGCTTGACAAGGCAACAAATAGTTTTGGCCACACAACCTCTCCTTTATTTTCCTCCCTCCTTGGCTCCGTAAACAACTTTCCATTATCATGATCCAATCCTATTGACCCTCTAGTTGTATAATATCGATCTTCCTTCTCCGGTGACGACGAAAATGCTGCCACTTTCGTGTTCTCGTTCAAACTTGATTTGTTCATCGTCCCCAAATCCCTGTAACCAAACAAAAAGCTGGCGCATCAAAGTTTGCATTCTAACATCCAATTTTCCAGCTTCCTTTTTCGAAATTTTCCCTTCTGTTCCTTTGTAAGATACCATAGATAGATATATCTGTTTGGTTGCTTAGAAAACTTGGGAATCTCATAACTCAGAAATCCAACCCTAAAAAATCTCTAAATATTCCTTTCTGTTTTTCAAAATTTTCCCAGCAATCAAACATTACTGCCCCAAAATATCTGCTTCATGAACTATCTATTTTGGTTATAGATCTTCAAATAACTACCAGGGAAAATGGATCTAAAACCAATAATCAGGAAAACCATGACTCCACAGTCACCAATCTCAATGACATTTCCACCCTTTTCCCACAACTTTTCTCAAAAACCAAACAGGACCATTATCCAAAACCTAATCTTTTTCATACATTTCTTTAAACTCTCCATTTTTACTAAACAAAAATTATTGAAAACAGTCCAAAGTTCTGATTTTTTTTTTTCCCCCTGAAGTCAAACAAAGTATCATAATCTAGACTTCTGTATATTACCTCTTCCCATTTCTAACTTTTTAGAGGTTTTTTTGTTGTTGTGTTACCTGCTGAGACAATGAGGCGATTGAAGAGGAGGAGAGGGGTAGATTTGTCTATTAGTATCCGCAGCAGCACTGCCAAGGACACGAGATGTGATTTTCTTCCTCACAGCACCATCACCGCCTCCTGCGGCGGTTGATTTTTCCCCCAAAACTGAAGAGTCTTTGACCACCTTCACGCAACGCAGGCGCTTTCTTTTTCCCCACTGTAACTTATCCATTCTCTCTCTCTCTCTCTCTCTCACTCTCTACCCTTTTCTTCCCTCTGCTGCACAAGCAATTCAAATCCAAATACTCAGAGACCCAAAAGAAAATAAAAAAACAAGAGGAAATTCCGAATTGAAAGGAAAAGATTTTACCCAACTCAAGATCTGCAAGAACTACAAAAACCCACTTCTTCAACAACAAAAGAAATAGCCTGCATTTGAACAGATTCACAAGAAACCATTAATATAATCCAACCCAGAAATGATAAAGTGGAGAGAGAGAGAGAGAGAGAGATTACACATACAAGGAGACCACTCTGCAACAGAGCAATCAAAAGCTTGGGAAGATTGGATTTTTTTTTGGTGTGAAAATCTTTTTCAAAGAAGATGAATGAATCGAAGGTAAGACTCCTCAAAATCTTTCTGGGTTTCTTATATTACGGCAATCTCTCCCTCCAAAACAAAACTATGTGGGGCTTTAGTTCTTCTTCTTCTTCTTCACCCCACACTCTCTCTTTCTCTCTAAGATACAAAAACTTGTCTTTGCATTTTTCTATCACTCTCATCAGCAGTTGTTGCCTCTTTGTTTTCTTTTTCACCCTATTTTTTGGTTGTGGGGTGGTGTTCAATACTGTTAGAGATTAAAGTGAAAACAATCGAGGCCGTGGGTTGGTAAATGAACGGTCGGATGGACTTCCCTCCAACTGACCTCGTTGCAGGAGCACGAGAGAGAAAAAGAGAGAGGACTAGGGTATTGTTTAGTCCCACCATAAATTCTTGGCAAATGAAATGTGATACTCCCATATACAAATAAATCACAGCTTCTGTAATGCGTTTATGTGTGTGATTTTAGTATTTGACACAGCACGAGATCCGTTACAGTCTTATTGACTCCATTTGTATATATTTTCTCCCCGAAAAAATTGTTCGGTTTGCAAAATGTGAACATAAAAGTAAATTACTTTTTGTATTTGTCAAAATTAAATCAAATTTTTTTTCTCTTAAGTTGAAAGAACTCATTGATATCTCGTGATTTGAACCAAAAAAATTCGAATTTGTTTTACAAAAATGCGTTGATTTTAAGTTTTTATTGTGTGGATCGAACATTCTTTTTGGGGACAAAGATAATATTTTGTATATCTTGACATGCGGGGAGGTGAAAAAACCCTATACTTTTTTTTACAAAACCGCCATCCTCGTGCTTCTTGTTTCGATGGCAAGCCAAGCTATGTATCTTCTCGATTTTCTTCGAAATCATCTAAAAAATGCTTTTGTCCACGTATTTGTATTGCATAACAGAAAAAAAAAAAAAATGTTTTATGGATAAAAAGGTCCTGTAGATATTCACATAACATCTCCTTTGATATTCATGCACAATATATCATATTTATGTGGCTTTAATAAAACCATTATCTGAACACATTTTAGTAGAAGAGAAATAAGTTAAGTTTTGATTTTTATGCAAGGACGATAAACTCATTGAGACTTACAAAGTGACTCGGATTATGAATCCTATTTTATGAGCATACATTTCTCTTGTACAACAAATGCATTAGCTTCCTGCAAGTTTTTAGGTTTATTTTTGGCCATGAAGTCCAAATCGGTGGACTTCATTTTAATCTCATTTTGATAATTTAAATTATTTTTTATAGGCAAAATTAATTCCATTCATCCATCCCGAGAGATAAATGTCTTTTTTTTTTTTCATAGATAATATATATTATTTATTTACATGTCTTTTTGTTTTTTTTTTTTGGGGGATCTGATATAGATATATTTGCATGTCTCAATACATAATACTAGAACCATCCAACCTGAACTCCTACTATCTTTTTCCACGACTAATGACAAGAAGCAATTAATACTACAAGTTAGGGTTTCATGATTTCATCCCCGCCCACCTTTAAACTTGGCAACCCTAATCCTACACCCAATTCAACCCTAAAACCTTCTCAGCCCTAAATTCAGCCTGATGCCTCCATTCTGCTGTGAAGTTAAGGAGTTGTGATTAGAATTTGCCTACGGAGCAAAAACCTCTTGAGACCGCTGAAAATTTGTGTGGTAGCAAGCTTCAAGATTCAGAGATTAATCAAGGTGCGAGTAAATTGACTCAAATAAATAATTATTAAAAAAAAATCTCCGTGTTTCCTCTATCTTTCCCTAATCGACCATCCTTAACTATACCATGTTATCGTCCAAAAAAGAAAAAAAAAAATATTCTACCATTACCCATATATTCTGCCTACTTTATAATACAAAAAGGATACTCACCTTTGATCGACACTTTTAAAAATCACCAATTTTTTTTTTAAGTATTCCATTTATAATACTTATATTCACCTTTGATCGACACTTTTAAAAATCACCAATTTTTTTTTTTTCATTTTTGGAAAAGGGCCATCATTTTGGAATAATCCAAAATGGAATAATGGCCTCCCAATTTAAAACGGAGAGAGTACCAGGAACCACCGGCTATCGGTTGATCATCTAAGAGCATCTCTAATAGGCTCGGTTCTTCTCCACTTTCGCCTCTTCCCCGAGTGAAGCACCTCAAAACCCTTGGCCAACAGCCTTGTCAACAACCTCGTCGATCCGGTGACTGCTACAGTACCACGCCAGGGCCAGCGAGGTTTTTAGCCTCGCTTCGCCTCTCTCTCTCTCTCACTCTCTCACACACATGCTGGGTCTGGAAACCCACGAATTGGAAATTTGACGGTGAAATTGAACGCAACTGCGAGGTGTATTTTTGTGGTTTTGTGGGTTTTCGACGGTGAAATCGACAGTGGGTTTGTGGGTTTTCGATTTTGTCGATTTGTAGGTCTTCAACTGATTAGTGGGTTTGTGGGTTTTTGACTTGATTTGTGAGTTTATAATTCCAATGCTGATTTGTGAGTTTTTGACTTGATTCAGACGATGGGTGTGGCTGCTAAAGGTGGTGGCAGCAGTGGGATGGTGGTGGCGGTGGGATGGGGTCTTTGTGATTTTGATTTTTTTTAAGAGTTTTGGAATTTGAGTAGGCATTTTACAAATGAAACAAAATAAGAAAATGGCAATTTTACAAATTTCTCTACATGAACAAACCAGGGTCAGAGTGATCAGGAATCAGGCGGGTGCGACTCTGTTTTTATCTTCCTACCATTGCAAAGGTTCACTTTAAATATGAAAGGGTATGCTATCAAATACTGCCACCAACAACACAATTCAGCAAATAAAAGCAATTTAAATCAGCAAATAAAAGCAAATCTCGACAAACGATCAGAAATACATCCGTCTATAGAGCTACTCAAGAGTACACAAGATTATTTTGCTTGAACAATTTTTTCTCAAGCATTTCCAAATAATTAAATCCCGAATTCGTCTGACTGGAAAACGCAAAAGATCCCACTTCTGTCGCATCCAAAAAATTCCTAACTCGATTCAAATGTAATACAATAATTCAAACGCTGTAAAAGTTTCTGAAGCAAAAGGTTTGGCCTGGAGGATGCGAGGTCACCAAAACTAGTAGTAACAAAGTACAACACATCACCCGAAGTATTATTCCAATAGTAATAGAGCTGAACTCCGACTGAAATCTTCAAATCCACAAACACTACAACCCAACAGATTTCTCAAGCTTCTGGATTTGGTTGAGGAAAATCCATGTCATCTGCACGTAACACACCAAACAACAGTAATGTAAAACGTGAACAGAACAAAAGTGGGCTCCCGTGTCGCACCTCATTAGCAGGTGGGGTTACCATAAATAACAGGCGTGCACACACAACACAGTGGTGGAACTTGGAATTTTGTTTGGTTTGGGGGCACCTTTACACGAGTGTTTCATTATAATGACATCAAAGGTGTCTTTCTATGCATAGAAACACACAAGTATAAGCCATATATATCTGTAAAAGTTGAAATTCCAAGGGGGCAAAGGAAATTCTGATTGGCATTTTAGGAGCTAAAAACATTGGAGGCATGTATAATAATGATTTTATTAGGGGCAGCTGCCCCATTGTAGAGAGAGAATTGATTACCATGACATGGGGAGCAATCCTGACACAGTATACAGGAAATCCAGTATAGAACTTGAAGGGCCCTCCAGCTTTGAGGGTTTTCATGGTACAATCCAGAGAACCTGTGTATGGGTATTTCCCCTCAGCATCAGGTTGCATCTTCTGTATCTGGGTTTTCACATAATCAAAGGGTAAACTGCAGGCTGCAGCAAAGAATCCTGAAACCGAACTAGCCCCTGAATATAAACAACAAAGACATAACAGATCAAAACCACATACAACGCTGGTATCTGTAGCAGAACCAATGCCATTATTTTATTGTGGATGACAATTGAAGAAGAGAGTATGAGTTGAGTCTACTAAATAAACAACTAAACAGCAAGGTCAACCTTAAGAGCATTTTTACTACTCACAAAAAACCGAAGTACAGTTATGGAACATTTGAGCATTATTCCAGTTATATAGTGTTTGACAAAGAATCTTACCCACCACTGTAGCAGCCTCACCCAAACCGAGAGTATCCTTACAGAATTCCACACTTTGGTCATATGAGGCAAGCATTCCCATGTTCAGTGCCATAGCTCTCACAACAGTAGGGCCCGCACCTTTCCAAAGAGACAACACACCTTCATCTGCAACAATACGATAGAGGGCCTGGAATGCATTTGTGTAGTTCCGGCGCTGTGCAACAGGTAAGGTAGCATCTGCCTGCATTCGAATGAGTGCTAAATCTGCTGGACTACCAACACATGCTCCAATTGCTCCCGCAGTTAAGCCACACAAAGCCTTCTGATACAAGGGTAGGGGCTTCCCATCATTAGCCTCAATTGCCTTGTTTGTCAGAATCCTGACACCAGAAGGAAGAAACAAGTTCCAAACAACATCATCCTTTGACCAGAGTCAAGTGGCACGACTGCCCAAAAGGGACGAGCGCCTCCGAATTGTTGGAAAAAGCAATTTAAATGGGTCCAATGTCAAAGAGATTTATCTTTTTCCACCAACTAAATGCTGAATCAGTTGGGGGAAAAGAATTCCAAAAATAATCCCCACATTGAGTCCTGTGGTGGGTTACCTTGCACATGTCTTGTGGGAGCAAAGACTACACTAAACCAACTCAAGTAAATGGATAAGGCCCTTCTCTTAATATGTGTTGGGATAGCTTTCAGATATTTTCTGCTTAAATAAGTCCTTCATGTCTCGTAAAATCTTACAACTTTGGACAGTTGGGTGTGAAACTGTTTTTTACCAAGTATTAATTTGAAGCGATTTTGGGAAGTGATAGCGATAAATTTCATCAGATTAAAGGCACAATCGCCGAAAATGGACATTCAAAATGCTACTATGATATGGAATCAATGGGTCTCTCGATACAATGAAGCCCAAAACGGCAACCAAGGTAATGCGCTAATGTTTGGCAAACACATGAAGCCTCGATCAATCTTACAGAATTATAGGTTTATCCAAATTGATGATTGCATAAGGGTATCCTCCTAATTGGCAATCACATAAACTTAAATGCAAATTTAGTGGCTGGGGGTAATTGGCACGTCACAGGTCCTCTTTGGAATATCGCTTCCAACTCTTACTTTCTGCTACCATATTATTATTGAGCAGGTATTCTCCACTGACCACATATCCTTTGAGGCGCTGAGATCCTATTTACTTTTGTCCTTTGCAAAGATTCATTACTCAACAAAAATGAATGCAAATCAATGGATCCTTCCAAATCCCCAGACCATATTATTATTGAGTAGGATTATTTTTGCAATATCATTTTTTAGGATTTTATAAAGGAATAAAGTCTTCCATTATGAGGAGACCAAGATCTGGGCACCACAGTTTTTTGCAATCTCATTTTTTAGGATTTTATAAAGGACTAAAGTCTTCCATTATGAGGAGGCCAAGATCTGGGAACCATAGTCTCTCTCTCTCCCCTCCCTCTCTCTACATGTATACATATATTCATGTTCTCTTGTGGTTTCAAGGCCCCTACTTGACACTAGATTTCTCCCCTTCCTTCCTCTTCTCTCTATCCTCAATTCTCCAAGTATTTTGAGAGTGTTTTCGTGAAATAAAAGAGCTGCAGTTCCACAAGAACTTTCAGATTATGTGCTATTTTTAGTTTTGAGAGGTTTAGTGTGGCTTTGATCTCCAGATTACATCACTGTATGTGAACAATAAACGTACAATAAACGTACAGCCTTGAGATAAAATGTGTCAATCTTTGTCAGTGGTCAACATAGAGAAACACTCACCTAAATGTTCCAAGCCGGGCAGTTGTATAGGTAGCTTGTCTAAGCAGCCCAGCAGACAGCCCCTGGTCAAGATTAATCAAAGTTAGACAACAAAGTGTACATAGCAACTGGAAAATCTCATTACTAGTCATATAGTACAAGAAAATGCATGAATTGCCGAAGAGGTCTAGATGATGTTTTAGTCCTTCAGTCGACAGAACTGATAGAACTTAGTACGGCAAAATAGAAATCCAAAGAAGTCCCTTATGTAAGTAAGAGGCATAGTATTTTCTTAAATTTCCCCCTTTTTGCTCAAGGGAATTATGTTATATGTTGACTATCTTTTCTATATCCCTCCGACCCAAATCAGAATTCAGAAGATTTGCACAAAAACGTAACCAAAACTCAAGACAATACCACTAAAATGGATAAAATGTGAACTTAGAAATATTACTTTTACACCAAGATGCAACTTCTTAGTTTTGATGAACAATTTGCTTGAATGTTTGGACTGTCAAATACGAGAATAACAAACAACACACAAACATAACTCCACGAAGAACACCTTCATACAGTTTATCAAAAACTGCAACTTCTTTGAGAGGGAATTGTTATGTCATTGAAATTGCCAACGATATTTGTTCATCTACATTAAAAACTTAGAAGGTCTCTTAGTGTCCTTCAGTTCGAATTACACCATTGCACTTCATATGCGGCTATTCCTTTCAAAATATGCATTTAACGCAATAATAGTATGTGACACTGAGAGAAATGAGAGATTGCACCATTTTCACCTACTTGATTACTTCTACGTTTACTTGAAAAGCCAAAAATTTAATACTCATGCTCAAGCAATTTTCTCTTTTATATACGGGCATAACTAAAAGCAAGTGCAATACTTACAAACACCTAATAGCACGCACTAATTACCTAAGAATTCAGTGAAATGAAATCAAACTCGTAAACAACATCAAATGTAAGAAACAAACATTGTAAAACGCGCGAACACCCTCATTCTTAAGCATGTTCTTTGTCACATCTGCCGCTGACCCTTGACCCAATTGAATTCTGACCTGTAGTTGCCAAGAAACCACAATCAAATAAAATTCACTCACAATCCCACACAATGAAATCAAATAGTTGACAATTAGAATGATGCGGTCCAGAAAAGGTGGCCAAGGGTATTCCAGTAATTTAACTATTATCCGATTTTTGAGGGTTAGGATTGTCCATGGGTCTACTTGGGATATTGGCTAGACATGGGCTGGATTCTTAGGAGTGTCTTTTGGGTTTTAGTCAAGTCAAATATCTATTTAATATCTAGTCAAAGTCTTTAGAGTTAATTAGTTGATCAAAGAGTCATTTGGGTTTTCCATGTCATTAATGTTAAGTGTAGTTGAAGAGTCAATTAGTTGATCTAAGAGTCATAAGTTTTTCCATGTCATTAATGTAGTCAAAGAGTCTATGTTCAATGTGTCTTTGGAAGTCTAAAGTTAGTTGAAGGTTATTTATGTTAGGAAGTTCTAGAGTCAAGTTGAAATGGTTATAAATAAGATTGTAAGCCTTATGGCAAATCATGATGATGGAATGAATGAAAAATTGAGTAGCTTTCAAGCTATTAGATTGTGTGATGCAATCTTTTCTTTGGTGTGATGCTAAAGAGCCCCTAGGTGTGATGGTTTTCTAGGTGTGATGCCTAGACCTATCCTTCTCTAACCCTTCATCTCGTTCTTATTACAAATTACTATTCACGTCCACTGTTCACAGCCCCAAAAACAGCCCCTTATATTTGTGTTTGATTATACTTAGCCCTATTTCAATCTGTCCTGCATCATAGAAACAAGAACATGAAAGTAGCCATCTCAATCTTCAGATCCTAACAAATAAAAAGCTGAACAAGAGGGATTTGGTCTTTCACCCACAGGCAGCTCCCTGTGTAGGGAAAGGTGTTCACTCGAACATCCTAAACCATAGATAACCATGAGAAAAAATTACATAACGTTTAAAGTTCTGACATACACTTTGAATACCTTGGAAATTGTACTAATGAACACCCTATATCTTGTTATTTATTCTTAAAACAGTTTATATGTGAACCCATTACATTACTCCAAACACCAAGTTTGCTTGAACTTACCCATAACACAATTATATTTATAGTACTTCTCAATGTATAGTTATTTCAAAGTTTCATTCTATTTCTTTCTCATTGAATGGCCATGGTCCCAATTCATCCTACTTGAGAGCGCATTATCTTTGCCATAATAATATTTTCTTTTGTTTGGTACACAGCGAAAATAAACTAGAAAATCAGAGAATTGATTTGTTGGCTATGATAATAAACAAATGGTACTTAAATGCGTACTTGTAATTTGTTCTGCAAAGACTCAATGTATTAGTGTTCAAGAGTTAAATCTTACCGAATGCAATGATTGATTATTTGTCCCCATACATGGATTCTTTCTTGGAGTTTTTTCCCTCCATATGGGGCCATTTCCTAGGTTGACTGTATACTAGGCTCGCTTTAGTTAATGTGGCATTGTCATAATTCTCATAGACCCGCAACGGCTTTCAGCTCAGACACTACTCCCTCCATCCCGAAATGTTTGTCCGGTTGGCAAATAGAGAACTTAAATACTTTTCCAATAAAAATTTATTTTTTTTCCAACAATTCACTAGATAAACATTTAGTAACAATTACAGTTCAGACATTCACAACATCCGAGCAAGACCCATGGATCTCAGATCTGATACAATTCAAACCCATGTCCAGAATTACAATCCTAAAGAAAAACGAATGTAAGACCTGCCAAAATTCCTATTGGATCTAAGATCTGAAACCCTTGAAAGTCACCAAAAACTTCAGCCATTTTTTGCATGAATTTTCTTACCACAATTACATAAAATAACACGAAATAACATTTCTATAATCTATATTCATATTTTATATATAAAAAAAAGCTTATATTAATGTTATGAGTACCTTGATCATATCGACGGGTTGGATGACACAAGTAGCGAGCATGCCAGAGGCTCCGCCATTGACGAAGGGCTTGACGGTCGGCCATACACCGACGGATTTAGGCTTCTCCTCTCCCATTTCTCTCTTCAATCTACGAGTTTAAAAGAGAGAGAGAGAGAGAGAGAAAGCAGAGGTGAGCCGCGGAGGAAACTGAGGCGCCGCCTATATTTACGTATATGATGGGAAATGTAACATAGGAGATGGAGAAAACCCTCAATGGAGTTTTGTTTACTACTATTTTATACTATTTTTATACTTCTTGCTTATCTATAGTCCTCGATTTCCACAAAATTACGAAAGTAGTACCGCCAATCTCAATTGACTGTTTTGCCCTCCTCCTTTTTGAATTCCTTTTGGGAAAGTTATTTACTTATTTTTTCATTCTTTTTTTTTTTTAATCTGAAAATGTAGGTGGATGTAAAAAAATACTCCGTATGAATCAAAGAGTAACACCTTCCGGTAAAAAAAAAAAGTATAGCACCTACTTGCGCGGGAAGCGTGTTAATGCGGTGGCAACAAATGAGGCTCTAGTTGCGCGCAAAGTCAGATTCGATCTAGTATGCTCTCGTGCGGCAAGACAGAGGAATCAATCTCGCATGTTTTGTTTCGGTGTGAGGGCTGCAATCAAAGTCTGGATTCATTCTCCGTTTCATTTAAGACCTAAGGATCTTCTTGATTACGGAAACATGACAGATTGGTGGGATTGTATTCAAAAACGTATCAGTCAAAGTCACTTGCCTCCTTTCTCATTAGGTATGGCTCTTCTTAGTTGTTGGTGGATTTGACGAGCTAGAAATGATTTTATTTTTAATGGTAAATGTTGGACCATTGAAGCGGTTAGTGGTAAAGCGCAAGGATATTTCTATGAGTTTCAGGATGCTAACTCTAAGGTTCCATCACCTCTGTCGAGATCCACTTGTAATGGGACATTAGCGTGGCAGTACCCTAGGACGAATGTAACCAAGATTAATGTAGATGTTGTTGTCTCTAGGAGCTCGAATTCTATTGGTACAGGAGCAGTAGCTCGAGGTCATGATGGCAAGGTCCTTGGTATCTTCTTAAGTATTCACACTAGTATTACTTCATCAAGAATTGATGAGGTTATGGCTATTCAAGATGGTTTGAAGCTGAGGATTGATTTAAATCTGTCTAAAGTGGTTATTGAATCGGATGCTGAGACAATAGTGAGAAAATGTTCTGCCTCTCTAGACCCACCTGTTGATATAACAGCTATTATTCTTGATTGTTTAGCTCTAAAAGAATCTTTTTCCTCCTGTGAGTTTGGTTTTGTTAAACGTGACTGTAATAGAGCTGCACATTGTTGTGCTCAAAAGGCCCTTGTGAATGGTTGATCTTGTTTGTGGACTTCCATTATGTCCCCATGGGGTTCCTAGCTGTTTGATGTTTATGTTTTTACGCCTTCCAAATTAATAACAATTCTTTCCTTTTGACCAAAGACGGAGCCATGAATTTTACTACACGGGGGCGACCATGTACGCGAGACAAAAAAATAAAGAGAAACGTGAATACATTAAAACTCAAAAATGCATTACAAAATCGCAACACTCCATACTTAATTATGCTTTTCATAAATTAACATATTGCAAAAGCATTTATGACTTACCTATCTATCTAGTAAAATCAGGCATCTTCAATTGCACTCGATGCTCTTTCATGTCATTAAAAGCATCGATGATAGAATTAACATCAAACCTTTTCACAATATCCTTCTCTATGTAAGTGATTTAGAAACTTGCTAAAAGTTTATCCCCCGTCGTGTTGTGGAGTCTAATATTTACACATTTCATAGTTACAACTTAGATTTCACCCAGATTACTTAGAATTTCCAAAATCTCTTCTCCTACTTGAAACTACCTTCAAAGACTTGACGATGTAGGATTTTTGTGCCGAGAGAGAGAGAGAGAGAGAGAGAGAGAGAGAGAGAGAGAGAAGTCTAGTGTGCCATGGCGATTTTTTAGGCAAAGAAAAGAAAACGTGTAAAATCCTCTTAACGATTGAAAATTTTTGTGGGTAAAAACTAAGAGTCAAATAATTGAGTACTCACTATGTTAATCCTCAAATTTTATGTTTTGTTATATTTAACATGTAACATTTAGAAATTAACGTTGGTATCTTCTACTTACTATCATTTTTGATTTTTTTTTCCCCAAAATACTAGAGGGGGGCAAGCCTCTATACTTTCATAGAAAAGTTTTATTTTACATATAATAAGTAGAGTTTTTTTTCTTTTTGCAGGGGCGACCGTCCATACTGGCCCTTCCCTGGCTCTATCCCTGCTTTTGACACACACACAAAAAAAAAGAGTATAGCACCTACTCAAATTTCGACCGTTTAAAAAAAAGAGTTCCACACCTGCTCAATGGACCGGCCGGAGGGACATGGCCAAAGGCAGTAATCTCGATGGGGATGTCCTTACCATCGAAGCTAGTCCTAGTCGGAGACTCAAAAAGAAGGGAGGATTTCAGTAATGAATTTATATATTTTCTTTTTGCACGTATTTTTTTATACTTGTCTACTTGACCATCACGAAGCCTGTACATATCCTTAGCCAATACATGGACAAGCCTCACACTCCACACACGGCTGTAAACGAAGTAAGTCGAGCCGAGCTTTGTCAAGTTCGAACTCAGCTCGTTTACTAAACGAGCCTAAAATTCGAGCTCGAGCTTGTCTCGAGTCTTAACGAGCCGAGCTTTTATTGAGCCAAACTAAGTCATTTACTAAACGTACCTCTTTAGTCGAGCTGAACTATCCTTAACAAACTGAGCTTTTGTCAAACGAGCCAAAAACTCGAGCTTAAACTCGACTTGTTTACTAAACGAATCGAGCCGAACCGAGGTGAGCCGAGCCAATCTCGTGAGTTGCTCGGTTCGTTTACAACCCTACTTGTTTAGGATTTTTTTTTTTTCCTGTTATTATAGCGCCAATTTCTTTTGAGGATCGAGACAACGTGACAGTATATTTACAATATCATCCATCGTACGTCGTTGACTTTGAAGTAGGTATCCTATTCCTTGTGGTAAGAAGAAGAGTAAAATAGTTGGAATGCATTTTTTGAGGTCTTTGATTATCACCAAATATTTGCTTTAGGCTGTAAAAATTATTTTTGATATCCAAATTCCCACTGGATTAATCAATTCAATTAGGATTAAGGCATGTGAAAATATGACTGACCCCAATGATACTTTATCTTGCATCTTAAAACGTTACGTAGTAGATCGATTTACTAATTTCTTGGGGGTTAAATAGATTCAAGACTTTTTGTTTCAACATTAAAAGTGCAATAGAGTCATTTGGTTTGGAGGTGGATTCTCTACGGTTGAACTGCAGAGAGTCCGTGCAGTTCAATCATAGCCGTGTTCATCTTTGCATCCAACGGTCCAAACTTCATAAAACTTTTCCGGAGCAAAGATTAAAAAACACCATCCGACGGTTGTGAACGTTCCAACCGCACTTCTGCGGTCCACATTTGGACCGCAGACAAGCCTAATTCGTTTTGTTTCCTTGACTTCTTATTTTTATTCTTCGTCTATGGGTCATGTACTTTATTTTATTGTCCGGGAAAGGGCCTCTTGTGGTTGGCATACTTTGACTCGAAGAAGCCTCAATGTGCAACATGCCAACATGCTTATATTTGACTTTCTACTAGCGTATTTTAGCTGCTCAACACTCTTTCTTTCCTCTAGGGAAATACTGAATCTGACTATGGGTACGGATGAAACCTGTACTAATGGTGTGTACAAATCGCATTATGGAACCCACTCTAAATGTTTATAGAAATGATCCAAGTCGTTCTCAATTTTTTCAAACAGCCACGAAAAATTCAGGTCGATCGCACAACCGCAAGTGTTTGATCCAATTATCTAACTTTTCTACAGAATTACGAATGGATAGTAGATGATTGGATTAAATCACTTAATCTTAACGTGGCTAGCGGGAAAGTTATTTTAAAATCGATAGACAGGACCACTTATTTGTGTGAAAAGTGGACCCCATAATGCAAATTTGTTCACCATCACTCATAGTATTACGGGGAAATACCTACCTCAACTTTTGCTTTCCTGCTTTCTACCTCGACTTTTGCTTTGTGTGGGAAGTTTGTACATCTATCATCTATGTAAATCACGAGGATAAAGCGGTAAATTCATGTGAAGAAGATTAGAAGAGGCGTGACTTCCCAAAAGTGGCGATGCACGAGTTAAATATAAAATGGGTCTGGCTACGTTTAGTTCATTGCCTGGCTTTCATTGGGCACATGACAATACCCACACTGGGGTGATAGAAACCCCGCAAACGGAGAGAAATTCCATACAGAGGACACCAAAGAAAAGAATCAGAAAAAAGAGAAAAATAGGTAACGGAACTAGACGGAGTCCGCCGTACTGGAGTTGATTTCATCCACCCACCTAGATCTCTCACTCCAGCGGGAAGAGGACGCCTCCGACAACCATGATCTGCAAACCACTACATCCAAAAGCCGCCAGATTGCACGGCGGAAGAGGTGAAGGAGGGGTGGCGGATGGTAGTTTGGAGGGGAGGAGGATGGGGTGAAGGATAGAAAACCTCTGAGATCTAGAATCGGGAGATTGGAAAATCCCACGAATGGAAGAAATCTCTCCTCTCCTGTCACCCATTGGGGCATAAAACCCATGGGGGTAAGCTGCTTACCTCAGTAGAATTTGAGAGAGTTCAATCAAGAGAACGGTTTTGAGCTTTCTTAACAGCAATTCTCATCCTCTATTACATTATTATTATTATTATTATTATTATTATTTTGAAATGGTATGACAACACCAAAAATGCAAAACCTAATAGGCTGTGTTAGATTTGGGTTAACGGAGTACGTGACTGAAGGAGAGTAAAATTAGGGGTGCGACTATTCGCAGCTACATATTTTCTCCCATAATCCACTATATTTCGGTAAGTAGTTGTTGAAAATTATAAATAACATTTCGGTAAATAGCTGTTGAAAACAAAATTGTATTTCGGTAACTGCATGTCGAAAATATGTTCAACCTTCGGTATACAACTGCTAATACATACATTTTGGTAAATAGCTATTGAAAAAAAGATTATATTCAGTAATTGGGTGCTGAAAATGTATCTCAATTTCGGTAACTAACTGTCGAGTATAGTCGAAAATTTTTAGCGGACTATGGGAAAAAATACGTAGCTGCGAATAGCCGCACCCAAAACTAATTGAGGTAGAGAAACCAAATTAACTTTTTTACCCCAAAAAAAGAGGGAGGCAAAAGTACATAAACATCCCCTCAACTATCATTTTTTCTCATGGAGAACCCCTCACGTTTAAAAACGCCTATACAAACCCCCTCAACTACTGAAAACGAAAAAAATGCTAACTCCGTTAACGGAATGGAGGAAATGACTAAGATACCCTTTTTTATGAGATAAAAGTACACAAACACTCCCTCAACTATCATTTTGTTCCACGGAAGCCCCCTAACATTTATATTATACCCTTATTTTATCAATTATTGTTCTAATCGTTTTTTTCGTTTTATACAATTTCTTTTTTTCCTTACATCATTCATTTTAAAGAGAACCTTCTGTTTATAACCACAAATAAAAAGCACGAAAACCGTTGCGGGACGGCGGCAGGTGCCGCGGTGGTTCTTTTGCTAATAAGAAATGAGAAGGGAAGAAGATGAGGGAAAGGAGAGAGGTGTGGGAGAAGAGAAGTTGAGGTGAATGGTGGTGGCAGTCGACAGCAATTGCTGCATTGCTTTTTTCATCTCTATTTGTTTAACTTTTCTTAAGAGAGTGTGTATGTATTGGAGGAGAGAGAAAAAAAGGCCACCGAAACCAGTGGTTAGTTGGTTAGGGTATAGAGAGAGAATAGCTTAGATGGAGGAGGGGGGAGGAGACAATCCTTTTAAGTTTTAATCAAACCATTGATTTTAATGGTTGAGATGGAGTGATTTTTTTTTTTAAAATTGTGTGGGTGGAACCGGCCCCTATATATATATATATATATATGTATATATGAATCAAAGATTCAGATTTGTTTGTTGATTTTGGATTTTGATTGGAGCCTGTTTGTAGAGGAAAGAAAGAGAAGGGTTAGAGAGGATGTATGTATGCAATGCAACAAGGGTATTTTTGACCGATTTATGGATGAAGGGGTTCATCACAAACGGTTTAGAGACGGAAGGGTGTCACTTAGGTAATAGAGATTAGTTGGGGTCAGAATGAGCCTTTTAAATGTGAGGGGGTCTTCGTGAGAAAAAGTGATAGTTGAGGGGGTGTTTATGTACTTTTGCCAAAAAAAAATTAGCTTCACATATCCCTCTTAGGCCCCATTCCAGAACACATTCCTAAAAAATAAGTATTTATTTCATATTTTCAAACTCAAAAATAATGTAAATACAAAATTATTTTTTTATTTTTTTTCACCGTAAAAAAGATCTCGACAAGATCTATCAAACAAGATCCATATTGCTAGAAAAATTATTTTCTAGCTTGAAATTGCCTTCTTAAAAAATAAGTACTTATTTTTAGTTTCGGAACAGATACTATATTAGAGCATCCACAATGTAATAATCAAAAAGTGTATAATCAAAACTTATCACATCAGATTTTGATTATTCATTTAGAAGTTATTAAAGTTAACAACGTCAAGTCCTACATTGTTTATTTTTAGCCCATAATCAAAATGAGTAGGTAAAAATTCAAATCTAATGGTCAATTTTTTTCTTCTCAATCTAATAGTTTACATTGAATGTCATTCTAATAAAATAAGTGAAAGTGAAGAGCATTTGTTAAAATCTATAAAGTGATCAATATTATTAAATGCACAATCAATTGCCAAAGTGGAGAGTGAGTTTCACCTACCAATAAAGCATTTGCTTTATGGTGCTTTATTGGTGAGTGAGTTTCTCTTTCCCATGATGGTTGTACATGATTGACAAGATGCGGGGGCCATTAAAATCAGTTATTGGGAAAATGTTGCTAGTTTTGATTAGCCAAATGCCAAAATTTGATTATTATAATGTGAGCACTTTTTTGAGCACATATTGCTAACTTTAGCAACTTTTTTGTTTTGATTATTACATTGTGGATGCTCTTAGAGCCACTGGAAATGTATCTAGTTGTTATTTTCAAAACACAAAATCTGTAATTGGAGACCTGTAATTGATATGTTCGTAAGTTGACTTGGATACCCGTGATTTAAAAAAAGAAAAGAAAAAAGATTCAAACAAGTATTAGGTTTGCAGTAGGCCTGTCAATGGGCCGGATTGAATTCCGATCGGATCGGATTAAATCTGTTATCAATCTGATCCAAACTTTATTTTAAAAAACTTTTTTGCCAAAAATTTTGAAGTATAAAAGTTATCGGATCGGATCCAGATGTTACGAATTCAGATTACCACTATCGGATTTAAACATTATCGAATTTGGATTGAATTTGAGCGTTATCAGGTTTTGATTTATTAGATTCGAATTGAATTCGATTCATTGACAAGTTTCGTTTGCAAGGATATGGACAGGATAAGCAGTGTACATACAAAAGGTCTGTTGCACTGGAAATGTGGGGCCTCCAGCTTTATTATGAATTGACCTCCTAGAGTGATATCATGGCCCAATAGTACTATCTAAAAAGGTATTTGGGCTCAGCTCAAAGCAACCCAACCCAAACAAACCCATGTCAGATGTTCTTGAGTTCCAAGAGAACAAGTACTGTACTGAAAGCTTCCAAACAGCTCTCTTGGCATCCCCTTTTTTTTTTTGTTTCCAATTGGAGCGAAAATAATGCCTCCAAAACAAGTTAGGTTTTTATCGAACTTTATCGCATTGGGTTGATTGCGTGATTCTTCAATTTTTATGACGAAAGGGTCTAAAAGTTTACCCTGAGTAGATATTAGGTGTGTACAAATCTACCCAACACGCACTTTAAATTGATTGGATATCTATGTGAATGAAAATAGATCCTACGGATCAAGAATTGTTAGTAGTGGGACCTTGTGGTACGGCAAAAATCGGTGAAGTACAAAGGAAGAGCAATACCCTTCTTCGACGAAAATTGTTTGACTACACATTCACATTGGTAGTATCACTCTGGAAGAAATTTCATGCATGTACATATAATGAACTCCGTTATGAGGATGCAGAAGTAAAATAAGTTAAACTTCATAGCCAAACAATAGGATTGGCTTCTACAAAATACAGCCATAAACGAATATGCTCATGTGAAGGTCAAGTCATCGATGGCCAACTCCAGAATCGATTGTTTATTTGTTTGTAATTAACTACAGTACCAAGTTGTTGGTAACACCCGGCATTAGAATCATATCAACAAAAAAACACTAGGCAATGTACTCTACAGTCTACACAGAGCTGGCATTGCTTCATATTTATATTGTTTGAACTTGCATTATATGGAGGCATGATCTTTTGTGCCGAAAATCCTTGTGCCTCTATGCAGAGGGATTTTTCGGCTGTTGGATTTAAAACATAAATTACATAATCTAAAGACCAAAAAATCTCTCGGCACATGAATTTTCAGAACAGAAAATATCGGACCCCCATTGCATCTGTCTTTCAAAATAAGGAAAAAAAAAAAGTTGAATTGCATGTGACAAATTTGGTGAAGTGAACAGCCTAGCACATTGCAGGTCTGACAATAAATAAGTACACCTATCATGATTGGAACTTCACGTATATTGATTAATTTTTTTTGTCATTTACTACAATTCAGTTGTTCGAGTGGAGTCACCTTAGGGCCCGCTTGGATGCGGGAAAAGAATTGAGGGTATTAGTTAATAAGGGATAAGATAGTAGGGGGTATTAGTTAATAAGAGATGACCCACATTAATGTGATGTTTATGGAGGGGAATTAAATAGTAGGTTGTTTGGATGAGGTATTAGAGAAGGGGGATTAAATAATACGTCGTTTGGATGGAGGATTAATAGGGGGTATAAGGAAGTGTGGATGATGTAAAAAGCTGTCAAATGACCATTTTACTCTTGTGTAGTTCCAAACTGTATTATGTATTACGTTATATATATAATTGTAAATATAATTAATCTTTCACAATTTAAGCCGTAATTTTTATTTTTACTAACAAATTAACTAATTTAATAATATGAAAAAAATAAAAAAATTCTGTTTTTATTTTAAAATATTCTGTTATTTAAAAAATTTTGGTTATTTTTTTTTTAAAACTACATTAAGCAAACTCTTTTGTTTAAGCAATTTTGGACAATTGGAAGTATTAGAAAATGAATTTATTAAAAAGGTATATTCTATTAAATTTATATTAAAAACATTTTTTAAAGTAATTGTTGATATTTATTAATCAAACTTAAATTTGGATATTTTTTTTATTTATAAAGAAAAGACAAATTATGGTAGGTTTGAATGGAAAGTATGATTTTGGGTAGAATAGAGAGTAGAAGTTTGTTGAATGGTGAATGGTGGGTATGTGGTAGAATAGTTGGTAAATTTTTGCTTATAAATACCAAGTAAATTCATTGTCAAACTCATTCAAAAAATTCAATTAGAAGACAAGTCTCAGATTTCATTTTTGTTGTATGGCTGGTCGTCTGCCTCCTCGTCACAATTGGGTCCAGGCTGAGGAGATCTTGTTGATTTCGGTACTGAAATCAATGGTGGAGTCCCGATTGTGGACCACCGGGAGTGGACACTTTCGTCCAGGTTACTTGAGGTACTTGAAACGTATCATTGACAATGATTTTCCTGATGCTGCCATTGAGGAATGGCATATTGAAGCAAAGATAAAGAAATGGCGCCGTACTTGCTTCATCATTGTGAACCTACTTGATCATCCCAGGTTTGAATGGAATGCAAGTCAAAACATGGTGGTGGCTGAAGACGATGTTTGGACTGTATTCCTCCAAGTAAGCCTTAATAAAGTGTTATTAAATTTTTTTAAAAATCAAACTATTATTTGTTCTTAATTTTTTCATTTTCACTTAGGTTACCAAACAAGCTAGGGAGGCAAGAGATGTTCAATTTTCACTGTTTAATGATTGGCGTGTTTGCTTCATTCCTCCTCCCGAGGAGCCCGAGGAGTAGGTCAAGATGGCGGAAAAATAAATAGAATTACCCATGGATGTTGTGTGATTTTTCGTCTCTGTTCATGATGTTGGAACGTTTTCAATTTAAAATAAAGTTACAACTTGTTTGCGTTCATAACGTGATATTTTACATAATCTTGGAACGTTCAAGTTCATTCCGAATCGACAACAAGTGTCAACAAAATACAACCTATGAAATCCAAGAAAAGAAATACAACAAACGTCTTCCACCCATTGATTTGATGTTCAACTCGTAACGCACTTGTGGATGTGGAATGTTTGTCTTGCAACTTTTTAAGGGCGTATCTCTCCTCGTGAAACTTCAGCAATGCTTTTTCGGCTACATCGAATGTCTTGTACCTTTTGGCCATGCTTCCTGAGTATCCATTAACTTGGAGTTGAGTTTCTCCCCAAGTTGTATAGATGCCCGGCTTATGGCCAACGAAAACCACACAATAATAGTCTTTTCCTTCACCTGTCATTGAATAATCTATTCGAGAAGAACATTATAAGTCACCACAAACTTTACGATAAAAGATGGCCGTAATCTAATCGAAAATAACATTGTAAGTCTCCGTTAATCATTGAGAGACATATGAGGGTTTGTTCGTAAAAGATCAGGAGGATTACCTCCCAAGATGTCATGAACAAACCATCACATGCCTCTTATTCGCTAATGAAGACTTGAAAACCAAAATTATGGCATTTGGCACAAATTTAATCATCGCCAATTGACACAGTTAAGACACAGAGTAGGACACAAGTAACAATGCAGCCATGAAATGGAGAAATGTTGTAGTCAAATAGCTTTGAACATGTGGCTTAGATTTGTAGACAACTATTGCAAGGCACTAGGCTGCAACATGAGTTGCCAAATGACCTTCTCATGTTGCCCCACCTAAGTCCCCAATGTGTCTTCTTAACTTTCCATCACAGCCACACACACACAGACACACAGATTTTGGCCTCTGTTTGGTCGTTATAACTGCAAGTTTTGGTTCAGTTCGTGGCTGCAATTTGGTTCAGTATCTGTATGCAGATTTTTGGTTCAGTTTCTGGCTCAGAAATCTTTCATCATAGCAACCCAAACATCTGAACCAAAACGTCCAGTGTTAGCTCAGAAATGCAACCACAAAACAGGACCAAACCCCAACAGTCCACTGACATACACAAAGGCCACAAACCTGCAGTTTTGAACCACAACAAACACTCACAAAACAGAACAGAAACTGAACAACAACTTGGCAGAAAACATAACCAAAACTGGACCACAAAACTGAACCAAAACCTGCAGGTTTTACTGAACCAAACCCATGCCAGAAACAACCCAAACATACAGCCAGAAAGCATAACCAAACCCTGCAGTTTCATCCACAGAACAGAGCCAAATGGCAGCCAGAAATATGAACCAAATTGCAGCTAGAAAACTGAACAAAACCTGCATTTGTACCCAACACATACACAGGTACTAAACATAGGCCAAAAAGAAGCCAAACACCAAAAACCTGAAACACAACCTGCAGAGAACCTTAACCAAAATGCAGCTGTTTGAACACATAAATAGCCACTACAATCATTAGGCTCAGAGTTGTACACATTCCCACACACACACACACACACACACACACAGAGCTGCACTTGTACAGTTATCAGCACGGCCACACACACACACACACAGAGTAACACCAAGTAGATCACCAGCAACCACCAAGACCATAATGTCCTTGTGGGGTAAATAGTGCAGGTTTTGGTTCAGGTTAAACTGCAAGTTTTTGGCCTTTGTTCGTGGGTTTAAAACTGTAGGTTTTGGTTCAGTTTTTGCCTGCATTATCTGGGTTTAAAAAGGAAAAACATTGGCTCAGCAAGATTTCATCATAGCCACTCAAAACAAGCTCGATAACTGGGTTTTTTAACCCAAAAATGCAGGCAGACAACAGAACCCAAACCATGACAACAGAAAGTGAACCAAAACCTCCATAGAAACTGAACCAAAACCTGAAGAGACACCGAACCAAAACCTGCACATAAACTGAATTCAAACCTGGACACAAACAAAGACCAAAATATGCACCAGCTATAGCACCAACACAGATTATAGCAGCAACACAGATTTAAGCCAAAACCAGCAGTTCTAACCCACCAACATAGCCAAACTACAAACAACATCATCCACAAACAGAACCAAATTGCTGCAGTTTTAACAAATGAACATACTTAAGGCATTTGGCTCAGAGTACAGTTGACAACATTTAGAGGGAACGAGGCTGCAACATGAGTTGCCAAATGACCATCTCATGTTGCCCCGCCTAAGTCCCCATTGTGTCTTGTTACACTTTCATCACAGCCAAGGAAAAGTGAACCAATCCCTGCAGTTTAAAACCTGCAGGTTTAACCCACTAACAAGGCTATAGTCAAACACACACACACACACCAGTGGTCAAACCTGCAGCTTTAACCCACTAACGGTGGCCAAAACCTACAACTTTAAAACACAAACAGAGCCAACACATGCAAGCAGAAAATTGAACGAAAATGCAGGCAGATAACTGAACCATTTGGCTCATAACAGTTTAATCATAGCCACCAACAACCTGCACAGAAACTGAACCAAAACCTGCACACAATCTGCAGCAAAACCTGCCGGCATAAAAAGAGGTGGAAATCTGCAAGTTTAACCCATAACAAGAGGCCAAATCCTTACAGTTTGTGGCTCAGGAAGATGTCATCATAGCCACCCAAATAGATAACACAAGCAGTGCAGGTTTTGGTTCAGTTTCTGTGCAGGTTTTTTGTTCATCAAGGGCAGAGACACACACACACACACACAAAAACCAGTGGCTGAAATCTACAGCATTAACCATTTGAAAAGTGGCCAAAACCTGCAGATTTAACCCAACAACAGCGGCCAAGCATAGCCATAATAGAACCAAAACAGAACCAAATGGGTAGCAGACAGATGACTGATAGGTGCTGAAAAGCACCCATTTACTCCCTCTAAGTTATGCCTTGTTTATCCGTTTACCTTGTTACTTGACGAGTTTTAGTGTTCTATGGTGTTTGTAGGCCTCGAAGACCGATGGGTGTGAAAACATGCAAATTGGGTTGCGTAATAAGAAGATTAAAAGAAGCTTGGGGTTATAATGCAGATTGTCTAAAAGTTGCATGATTAATCTATTATTACCCAAAGTCGAAAGGGCCTTAATGTAATTCATGGCTTAAGACCCTACACTATAAAGCATAATGCTACTGACATCAGGCAGGGGGCTCTCGGGCTGTGGCAGCTTTCAGCCGTGTTCGAGGAACAGGAGACGACTTCACGGATGAGGACTCCAGCTTCGATGGCCGGCTAATTCCATTCTCTAGGGAGGAGATAAAGCACCATGCCAAGTAACTTTGTATATATATCTATAGGTTTTGACTTTAATATTCGGATCGATTGTTTAACTAGAACTCGTTTCAGTTTCATGTAATGATTTTAATGCTTTCAATCTGTATTGTATTTATATTGGTGATTTTCAAATACGGAGTTAAACAATAGTTTTCACTGATTGTGGTTGGAGTTCTGAGATAGATTATGCTCGTAAGACGGATCGTGCCGTTAGGTGGCCAAACCGTGCTACTGAGAGACGGTCCGTGCTATGGGATAGTCTATGCCTTTTAACAACCCGATTATTTTCTTGACGATTATCGAAATGGATTGCAAGCTCTAACGATAGTCTTTAATGATTCGAATGTTAAACCTAACCTATGCATATCGTTGTTACGCGGTCGGGGTGGATTCGAAACCCTAGATCCTTCTCCACCAGTTTTCAATCAATTAATTAGTTGTTCTATTACTCTATTCAGTTTTCTCAAATCAAACAATTCAATCTTTTCTTTCTGAATTAATCTAAAAGTTAATTGAAATTATAGTAACTTAGCCATACTGTCCCTGCGGATTCGACACTCGGTCTTAACCACTGTTCTACGGAGTAGTAGTTAACTCCAAGGTTTAATAAATATATTTTTGACACGGTACGACGTGGTCAAATTTTGGCGCCGTTGCCGGGGACAGTTTGCACGGTTACATTCTTTCAATTAGTTTTTATTTTAGTTCTTAGTTAGCATTTTTTTTTATTGTTTTTATTATTTTCTTTTTGTATTAGTTTTTCTGGTGCAGGATTATTGACTTTACAAGAAAAGAAAAACGAAAGCTGGCAACTGCTTTGTGGTGGAGAAAATTCTATTCATTACGAGAACTTTAACAAAGCGCTGTAAGTTTTTTTTTTACTTGCATAAGTTGAGAGGCCTGCACTAGGGGGGGTTTTTATTTGATTTTTTTCTCTATTTTTGTCTCCTTTTAAAAATCAAAATACCAAAAAAAAAAAAAAAAGATGGCTTATTTTGCAAGTCGCTATGGAGGGTATGAAAATCAAGTTGATCGGTCAGTGTCAACTTTACCCAATTATTGGCAACATGTGCTAGATGATACTGTTCCTAAATTTTATGGTATAGATGGGGAAAATCTGTACTTACATTTAGAAAAACTTGAGGAGATTTGTGCTAATGATGAAGTGGCTCTATTTAGATTATTTCCGTTGTCTCTAAAAGATCATGCTAAGAATTGGTTTCATTCTTTAAGCCCACAATCTGTTCATACATATGGAGATATCCAAATATTATTTACCAAAGAGTTCAACCCCATTTACGAGACTCACATGCTATTCTGCGAAATCACAAATTTTTATCAACGAGAAGATGAGTCTTTTCCTCAATGCTGGTGGCGGTTCAAATATTCACTATGCAATTGGTCTCAACATACCTATGAACTTAGTTACGTTCTGGGTATATTTTACAAACGTTTAAATTTTGAAATGCATCAGATTATAGATAAGAGGTGCAATGGTGAATTTTTGGACAAGGATGGAGAAGAGATTTGGGATTATTACGATCAATTTGCTAAGGATTGTCTCTCCTGCAATCAAATTGGAAATTTTGAAGTTATCAATTCTAATGCGTTGGCAGAAGAAACAATAGAGCCACTTGTAGCTAGAGCAATAGTTGATCCAAGCGATGGACCTAAAGTGCAACAGTCTCCTCAAGAGCATTCTAGTACACTCGAGATCGATTATCATGATGCAACTCTTGAGAAATCAGTGCCAATAATTGTGGAAAGTTCACTTGATCTTGATAACCAAATATCTCTTCCCATAAATGATGTCATTCCTCCTATTGAGCATCCACAATTACAAGAGATTATCACGTTAGAACAAATTGACTTTCTTGGTGTTGATAATTTTAATATGGTTTACCATCCATTTTTTCGGAAACTCATCAACAGCTTGAAAGTTAATTTTGTTTGGAATGCACACTTGGTGGAATCCAAATTTCAAACGCGGCTCAGGCAATTGAGATATTCTAAGTACTTGGTTCTGTGGCATGGTCGCGTACAATTTTTGACGGAGTGCTTGAAGTGGGGTGACACGTTCATATTAGTCGCTCTCCGTAGTGTGATGAATGTTTGGTTTTCACGTGATGGCAGTGAAAGGTATTACCTTTTTGTATAGTTTTTTTTTCTTCTCTCTCTCTTTCTTCGGTTAGTAATGTTATTTTTACATTTTTTTTAGACTAACGCTTTGCAGGATGCTCTAGTCAAGTTGGGGGGAGTTTCACTTTCTTCCACGTCTTTTTCGTTTGTGTGTTTCCGTGCCTGAGGTGATCTCTTTCCTCTCTTACCTTTTAATGTGTTTGTTTTTAGTGAGGACATTGAGCGGTTTTAAGTTGGGGGGGAGTGACCCTTTGGTGCTTGATTATGTTTAGTCTTTAAAATTTAAAAAAAAAAATTGAAAAAATTCAAAAATTCAAAAAAAATAGTTGGATTTCTCTTGCTCAGGACTTGGAATTTGTGAGGTATTAATTGGTTGATTGAGTTGAGACATGTTGGCATTGTTTGGATATTTTGTGGACTATTAGTTATTTATGCTATCTTGTTAATGCATGTAGCTATGGCACTTGCATCTCTACACTTCACACGTCTATTTGGACTTAGTTTGCTTGTGAGTGTCATTTGAACGTTCTCGATGGCTAGATTAGTGGAGATTTATGCCCTAGTGAGCTTTCGTGCCTTAGCTTTTTGTTGGAGTGGTGTCACGTAACTTCTCAGTTTGTCAATGAAAAGAATATATTTGTTGATGGTCTCATTATTCTTGATTGCTGAGTGTTGAAACTTGAACGCATGATAATATCTCTTGGTTTTGGTTTGCCACATGGATGTTACACCCCTAGATGAGGATTTTAGGCATTTTCTTGATGCTTGGACCGGTTCGTTCCTTTGTTTTCACATTTATCCCTTGCAAGCCAGTTTGAGCCTTTTGTACTTAGCCTTTTCTTGGTTAGCTCCACCTTCCATATTGTGTTTGGAGAAAGGCAAGAATGTAAAGGTGAAATTTTTGGGTAGATTGTGAATTTTTGTGCTTGAATTGGTGGTGTCCATTAAAAAAAAAAGAAAAGAAACACAGCGAAAGAAGAAAAAAAAAAGAAGAAGAAGAGAACAAAGAATAAAAGAAGCACCAATGTTGTTGAAAAGGAGGAATCATTGCTTTATGGTTGAAAGATGCTGAAAGGTTAGAAAAAAGATGAGGTGGAATTGATTTAATGTTAAAGGGTACACATTGCATAGTCGCCCCGTTAAGTTGTCTTGAAATACTTGCATTTTCTCGGACATTTGAATTTGATTTATCCTAGTCTTGAAGCATGACCATTCACCGAATGCTACAACCGTAAATGAAGTCCTATTTGATCCTAGGGGTGATGGAAAGTGGATTGATGGGTGTGAGAGTGAGTTCAAACGCTTGGTGTTTTGTTCATGAGACCGTGTGTCCACTATATAAAGCATTCTTTTCGTGTCGTAGTGTGCGAAGTGTTTTGCTTTCAATTACATAACTTCCAAATTGCACACTTGAGAGTTCATAATGCACCTTGTTTCGAGCGATTTTATTTATGAGTGCATGACACTGTGAGAATTGAAGTCGAAGCTCGGTCCGGAGACAACTTTGAGTGGCATGTCATCGGTGACTAAGTCCGAGTGTTCACACACGTTAAATTAGGTGCCATGGTTTATATGCATGTCTTGATAGCATTTTGAACTGGTGTTGCCTATTATACTTGTGCAATGACTTTGTGCCTTGGCTTGAGAGACTGATGAGTTACTTGCAGGGTATGGGTTTCGTGTAAGGGGATTCACGGTGTTTTGTGGGTTATCACTGCTGAAAACCCTCACGAGACTTCACTCGTCCTACCAGGGCCACCCGGGGGTTTAAAAGAACTATCCATTTTATTTGTTTTCTTTAGTTGCATTTTATTTTCTTTGCTCGAGGACTAGCAAAGTGTAAGTTGGGGGGTGTGATAGGTGCTGAAAAGCACCCATTTACTCCCTCTCAGTTATGCCTTGTTTATCCGTTTACCTTGTTACTTGACGAGTTTTAGTGTTCTATGGTGTTTGCAGGCCTCGAAGACTGATGGGTGCGAAAACATGCAAATTGGGTTGAGTAATAAGAAGATTAAAAGAAGCTTGGGGTTATAATGCAGATTGTCTAAAAGTTGCATGATTAATCTATTATTACCCAAAGTCCAAAGGGCCTTAATGTAATTCATGGCTTAAGACCCTACACTATAAAGTATAATGCTACTGACATCAGGCAGGGGGGGCTCTCGGGCTGTGGCAGCTTTCAGCCGTGTTCGAGGAACAGGAGACGACTTCACGGATGAGGACTCCGGCTTCGATGGCCGGCTAATTCCATTCTCTAGGGAGGAGATGAAGCACCGTGCCAAGTAACTTTGTATATATATAGGTTTAGACTTTAATATTCGGATCGATTGTTTAACTAGAACTCGTTTCAGTTTCATGGAATGATTTTAATGCTTTCAATCTGTTTTGTATTTATATTCGCGATTTTCAAATACGGAGTTAAACAATAGTTTTCACTGATTGTGGTTGGAGTTCTGAGATAGATTATGCTCGTAAGACGGATCGTGCCGTTAGGTGGCCAAACCGTGCTACTGAGAGACGGTCCGTACTATGGGATAGTCTATGCCTTTTAACAACCCGATTATTTTCTTGACGATTATCGAAAGGGATTGCAAGCTCTAACGATAGTCTTTAATGATTCGAATGTTAAACCTAACCTATGCATATCGTTGTTACGCGGTCGGGGTGGATTCGAAACCCTAGATCCTTCCTCCACCAGTTTTCAATCAATTAATTAGTTATTCTCTTACTCTATTCAGTTTTCTCAAATCAAACAATTCAATCTTTTCTTTTTGAATTAATCTAAAAGTTAATTGAAATTATAGTAACTTAGCCATACTGTCCCTGCGGATTCGACACTCGGTCTTAACCACTGTTCTACGGAGTAGTAGTTAACTCCAAGGTTTAATAAATATATTTTTGACACGGTACGACGCGGTCAATGACATGTTCCAAAACTGAACCAAAAACAGACAACCACAGCCAAAACTCAACCATAACTAAACCAAACAGGTAAGCAGAGCTCAAACTGAACCAACACTGACCCATACATATCAGCACAACCAAAAACTGAACCAAAGCTGAACCAAAACCAGCCCCAAATATGGCCAGAAACACATCCCACAACCTGCAGAAGATCAGCAGTGCCAAAGCAAAACAAAAACCTGCATTCCTACTGAACCACAAAACTGAACCAAAACCCTGCACTTTGCACCCATTAATAGAGGTCATATCATAAATTGGGCTCAGACAATGAATACGAATCGTAAGGGTACTCATGGCTGCAACTAATGTTACCCCGCCACGGTAACTACCTTCATTAATAGTCAAATTATTTCATCATTGCCCAAAAGGGAAAGTAGAATGCAACATCAGTTACCCATTAACCTACATTTATACAGCATAAACATCAATATCATGCATTCATCATTGTTTTAGAGTTACATACAAGAAGTTGTTCACATACATACAAACCATTAGAAGAGCTATCGAGTATCGACGATTGTTTGTCTAACAAAAGGCTCTTAATATTACAAGGGACCCGATCATATAGGAGTGATATATTGGCCACTTCAAAAAATGGGCCATATGTATAACAGTTAAGGATCGCCCACTACAAAAATTTACATTATATTACTTCTTCCCCATGACGGTTAAACGGGACCAAATATGATACCATCGAGGACAGCCTCAACCCACGCTTGTTTTTGATGTTCTTTGATGCCATAGAAAAGGTCCAACCTTTCTTCAGCCCCACATATGATGGCCCCCAACCTAACTCGTTGGGTATCAGTAAGGTCAAGCTTTTCAAGCTCAAGAGGCACTTGCGAGCGGCGAGCTGATAATTTGTTCGAATACCCCATTGCATCGGACATTTTCTCCATATGGGTATCACTCTTTTCTAGCCATACCTCCATGCTTGTAGCAAGGGATCCCACATCACCCATCCGTGTCCTCTTCTTCCCCCTTTGAGTTTCGGCGTTGGCCGGAGGAGTGGAGGTCCGGGGAGTGGATGTCGGAAGTGACGTACGACGTGCGGAGTTCGAAGTCGCGGAGCCCGTAGGTGTGGAGACCGGAGGTGTGGAGGCCGGAGGAGTAGAGAGTGGAGGTGTCGAGCCTAAAGGAATTTCATCGGACATACCCGTCAGTCCACTTGTGGGAGTCCGATGAAATTCTTCACCAAAGATTGGATAGTAGCAATCCTCATTCTCCTCAATTCCTTCATTAGGCATGACATTTTCAATTTCAGCCGCTCGCGCCATTTCCGAAGGAACCTCCGATCCGTCCCCGTTGGCCCTATCCTTTCCAAAGAGGAATTCTCAATCTTCATAGTATGGGAAATGCTTCCCACCAACCTCTTTGGCCTTCCTAGGGTAAGCCTACACGAACATTGGAAATTTAGAACATGACCTCATGCCATAACATATGAATTAAAGCATTGGAAGTTACATCTTCGTAGATTTTCCACACTTCATCATCCACTTCAATCCTTTTGTTGACATGGTCCCACCCAAACCCACAAAGTTTTAGAATGTCGTGTATTTTGGCATATGTTTGTCTCTAATACCTTACTTTGGAGTCAATGTGGGGGGAGGCCTTAATTTTGCTCTCCGGCATCACCTTCTCCATCTCTTTCTCAAGTACGGTGAAGAACCCGGGTTTGAACCCATTCTCGGCCCTCCATTTTTTAGAAATTTCGGTAACCATGCATTTCATATGGGCATCCTCTTCGGTTTTCCTCCAGCTCATACGGGTCTTTGCAGCTTTTTTTGTAGGCACATCACCTTGTTGGCTATTATCCATTGCTGAAAATGGATTTTACGTTGGACAATAAATGATTATTTAACAAGTCAATGATGAACTACAAACCGGAATTGAATTACAATAAAGTTACTACAATGTTCTTCAAATATAATTCAAGTACAACTTAAAAGTTATTGAAAGCGCAATTAGAATGTTTACATCATCAAAGTTCTTCAAATAGTTAATACAAATACACTAAACAAACTTCCTCTACGGTGGGAAAACCTTTTGTCCCCCACCATTTGCTAGCCAATGGTTGTACATGGCTGTAGCCAATGCATCCCTCTCCCCGGTCCATTGATTGGAAGTCTCTATGGTAGTGATATGATCATCTGCCTGGACCTCGTGTATATGGTCACGTTCCCATGCCGTGTATTCGTTCTCAATGGGATCATTGGGCATCTCTCTCTTGATGAGGTTATGGAGAAGGCAACATGTCGTGACGATACGTGTTTGATTCCTAATGGGGTAATACGAGGGAGACCTCAAAATTGCAATACGAGGGAGACCTCAAAATTGCAAACCGCATCTTCAACACACCAAAGCTTCTTTCAATCACATTCCTAGCAGCGGAGTGCTTCATGTTGAAGTACTCCTCTTTCGTAGTCGGCATATGACCTTGCCTCCAAATGTTAATGTGATATCGTTGCCCCCGGTACGGTGCTAGAAAACCCTCAGCATTTGTGTATCCGGCATCAATAAGGTAGTAATGTCCTGTACGAAAATTAAGTTTTAAAGCATTAAGGAAGGGTTGCTACTAGGAATAAAGTGAAACAAAGGTGAACTAAGGAATTGGCACATACCACGGGGGACTCTCAAACCATCGGATCTTGAAATGGTATTCCCCAGGATCCTATAGTCAGTGGCCGACCTTTCCCAACCAGACAAGACGAAGACAAATTTTAGGTCTCGACTACATACACGTAAAACGTTCGTGGCAATCTTACCCTTTCTTGACCTATAGCGTGGCCTGTCAACAGCCGGGGGATTAACTAGCACATACGTCCCGTCCAATGCCCCGAGACAATTCTACGACAAAATGAATACGACAAAATCAATACTACCTCGATATGGTGGACAAGAGAAAACCAAATGGAAGATTTACAAACACTTGAAATGAACCTTACTTGAAACCAACTCCATCTACTGTCATGGTAGTTAGGAGGTAAGGGCTCGGGCCTTACTAGGAGCATGTCGAAAAGGCGCAACACACCAAGAAGTATGACATTGAAATGTCTGCTTACAGTTTCAGACGATCTCCAAAGGTGCAATTTCGTACGCCTCAATTTTGTATGGTGACCGAGGATAAACAAAAAAATGGCTACCCTCTCCTCAAGACAAACATTGCGTGAGTCTCCTAACCAAACACCTCGTAGTAGACAGCACAACCTAAAAAATGTGTGCCTATTTACCCTCAACTGCTCGTGGCAATCAACTTCATTACCATTCACGAGCCTATTCACGGCATCTACTTGGGTCTGATAGTAGTTTGGATTTGGAGACAATTCCGGACGGGGATAATGGGCCATCGACACAATGAAGCAATAAAGCCGAAACACACCCATCGTAGCACGAATGTACATGTTTAACGCGATGAATGGCTCTTCTCTTTCTCTTCTCCTTATTTCCGTTCTGTTTAATCTTGCCATCGTAAAACACCTAAAAAATGCTTAATGCAATTTAGACCACACACACACAGTATATAAGCTGTTATTTCTGTTATGTTCAAAGTTTTTCATTTATTTTCAGTGAATTGGGAATTTCATGCATGACAAAGGTAACGGGGGTCACAAAACCTACTAAGGTGCTTACAAATACACACAACTAAGCCACAAAAATTAATCCTAACCTAGAATCTGCACAAATAATGTTTTAACTCCTGTTTGACAATGACAAAAACTAACTATAATTATAATGCCATTCTTGACAACATTAATATGCCCAAATCATGCTTTACTACTCATTTAGTACTCTTTTACTATAATTCAAGTTACTACATATCAAGTAAATTTATGACCCTCACCAGAAGATAGGCATGAAAATGGCGGTGTAGGTCACTGATTGTTTTGGTAGAAAAGTACTTGGAGACCCAGCCTCCTTTCAAACATATTTGCTCTTGTTTTTTAGGCCAATACCAGATTTTTTCAGCATTTTGTACCCAAAATCAGTTCATTTGTGATCGCTTCAGCATTCTCTCCAATTCTTTGTACTAATCAAAAGAACGCCTCACAAAAGTTCATTAAATCATGATAAGTTGATAACCTATTCGAATGGCACTATATGATATTGATTCCTTTAAGAGTATATGTCCTTTGTAGAGCAGTCCATTATAGTTTTTGACTATGACTTTTGGCAATTGCCATGACTCCTCTAAATGGGAATTTAAGCTACTAGTGTGCACCATAATGATATTGCTTGAACATTTTGTGTTCTACTGGCCGGCTGCTCTCAAAAGTGGAATTTTAGGTGCAAAGTTATTAGCTTCCTTACCAACAGCAACGCATTCCCCTAAACAACCCAATGATTCACGTGCATATTTCCACACACAGCCAAACCTGTTTGGTTTGCCCGAGTATAAAGCTGCTTAATTTTAAATGTTAAAACTGCATAAGGGCAGTTTTGTTGAGGAATTAACTTTGAAACTGTAGGACGGATTACTACATCCAAAAAAGTTGAACTGCCACAATTTTGGGCTTCTGGCATTTCAGTTTTTTGGGCTAAAGAGAAACGTTTTCTAACCTAACAAACACATGCGTTCTAACTTAACAAACAGATGCGGGTACTACAGATAAGTCAAACATGAGATTAGAGGAACCAGGAAACTTTTTCCTATTTCTCATGAATACATCCAATTAATTTTTTTCCCAAAAGGAAAAAGGTGAAAATAAAATGTTACATAAAAGGGTTCTTCAACAGTTGAACAGATTTTGTCAAACAAAAAACAAGAACAGAGGTCCCTTGTGAGACTCCAAACATAAATAACCCAGAAAATGAAGGCAGCTTTTGCAAACTGAGACATCGCTTCAGGTGTTTTACTAAAAATCAACACTATCGCAACAACAAGTATTACCCTGAACTACCCGTATACCATACATAAATCAACACTATCGCAACAACAACTATTACCCTGAACAACCCGTATACCGTACAAAAATCACGCACAAAAAACACACAAGTGGAGCTGTTATTTTTTCCCAGATATGCGAACCAAATCGCGTACACACACACACATACAGATCTGACAAAACCAAGATGGGGTGATGAAGATGAGGGCGTGAGAAAGCGTATATCGCGAAATGAAGCCATACCTGAGTTCGCAGAGGCACAAATCGACCAAATCGCCACCAAAACCCTATCTTCCACAGACCAGAAAGGGCGGCAACAGAAATGAGAAACGACTAGGCCTCGGGATGGGAAAAGGGGATAACGAGGGGTAGATTCGTCCCAAAATCACCCCTCTACAGCCGGATTAATTTTGGGGAGGTCAAGACCAGCCCAAATCTAAGACCGGAGAAACCCTAGAACTGGCCAAAACGATGAGGGGGTAAAACATAAGAGGGGAACGATATTCACATGCCAAACGGGGGGAAAGCCATGGGCCCCACTCTTTTCACCCCCTCTTATTTTTCCCCTCTTCTTTTCACTCTATCCAAACAGGCCCTTAAGCTCAAATGTGCAATAAAAACAATGAGGTTGGCGGTGAGTATGAGAAAGTTAACAAGTGCTTATTTTTCAGGAGGTTGCGTGTTCGAATTCCACGAGAATCACTAGAGGATTTGTCCGATTGTTAATTTCAGAATTTTAAAATTAGTCGAGGTGCACACAAGTTAGAACGGACATCCGGTTATAAAAAAAAAAAAAGAAGCCCAGATGCAATAAATTGCATGCTTGTGGTGAGAAATTTTTCGATGGTCATATTCAAAAGTTTAAATTCTACAAACTATCCACAAACTAAAGCTAAATTTTTCTATAGAGAATTTCAATAAATCCACAAACTAATTTGAACTTTTCTTATTATACATAAATTGGAATTTTAGTTCGTTTATATGATTATTTGCCTCAAAATCAATTGGAAATATCTCATTCTTCATCCAACATTTGATGTACTTTTTTTTTTGTTTTGTTTTAATCTTGTCTTCACTGAACCTTTACGTTCTTGTGAGAAAAGGCAATTACTTTTAGATCCTTCTAAATTTATTTTGTGGCAGAAGCTCGAGTTTTTGTGAAAATCTGACCGAATTGAAATTTACTAAGACTAGCGCAGCTAAACGAACCAAACAACCTGAACTCGGCTTTACTATTGGCTCATTTAAATTTGTTCAAACAAAGTATAAGCCAAACTTAGTCACTTTTTATTGTTTGTGTATAAATTCAAATCAAGCCTGAGGATATGAGTGTTTGGTTTGATATGCTCGTGAACAAGAGGTCATTTCGCAAATAATGTAAAGATACGGGTAAAACAATAAATATCTCAAGTACGTGGTGCTGTCATTAGCTAGGGTTTTCATGTAGGGCAAATTTTCGTAGTCGTCCCTGTAGTTTTACGGTTGTCTCATTTTCGTCCCTCTTGTTTCAAAGTGCTCCAATTTTGTCTCTGTAGTTTGTTTTATGCTCCAAATTGGTAAAATCGTTAACACCTTTAATGAAACTAATGGAAAAATATGATTAAAAAATTAAGTGTCTCCAATTTTCAACCGGTGCGAAAATCTTATTTTTTTGATCATTTTATCCTAAATGGTCGTAATGAATTTTTGGCTCTAAGGCCTTTCAACGAGCACCCGAAAACTCCTTATTTAGTTTTAGGACTCTCTTAGGGTGCTCATTGAAAGGCTTTGGAGCCAAAAATCCATTATGACCATTTAAGATAAAATGATCAGAAAAATAAGATATTCGCACAGGCTCAAACGGATTGAAAATTGGAACACTTAATTTTTTAACTATATTTTTTAATATATTAATGGTGTAATATTTTTTTGGAGTGTATAGCTTTTTTTTCCCAACTTTTGTCAATTGGAAACGTCACGAGCCTAAGCACAGGTTTGATAGCTCAAAATTTCACGAACTTAGGCTCAGACTTGAAAATTTGAAATTGACTTCCATATTTTATGAGTCAAACAAAGCTTACCATAATCACAAAACTTCAAATATGAGTTGAGTTTGAACAACTAGTCTTCAAAAATTTTAAGCTCGAGCCAAACTTGAACATGTGTGAAAAAGGAATTGAGCCAAGCCTAAAAATACACTGTTTGGCTAGCTTGATTAACACCCCTAAATATTCTATTTTTCCTATGGGGTGTTTCCGGTAGTGAAAAATTTGTAGATTTTTATTTGTGATTGAAAAGTCGTTAGGTGTTTTCGGTAGTGAATAAGTTTTTGATGGGTATGTGAGTGAAAAAGTTGTTGAGTTGGTAAAAACTTTTGGGAAATGATTTGCCACTCTCTTATTTGTTAACGACACTTCCCTGCAAGTGTATTTTTGCAGTAAAAATACACTTGCAGAAAAAAATTGTTACGCCCTCGATTTTTATTAACATAATAAATAATTCATTTCAATAAATAATCTTCACATAATATAGATATTACCCAAAAAAGAGTTTCCAAGATTAAAATTATACAACTTTGGCACTCCGGCCCAAATAAACATAAGTACAAATACGAACAAGTTATTTAGTTACAAACGATTTAGTCAAAAAGAATTCTAAAGTAATTAGTTACAAGTTCATCTTTATCAAAGAAAGTCTTTACAAAGTTGATAAGTTAACTAAATGATTTTTAGCTTCCAAGAGTTTTCAATGTCCAAGCATAAGATGCATGCAACTATTGTCCAGCATTTGATCCTAAAAAGAAGGATTGGGTTGAGCTACGTACACTAGCCTAGTAGAGAAATCTATACATAAGTTATATGTAAATGCAATTGAAACATGCAATAAGAGTGAATGAGTTTCAATAAATGGGCATGAGATCAAAAAGGGCTACGACAACGAATAGACGGGTTAAAACTGCGGGATCCTGGACGTCTTACAAATGTCCCTAATCGTTCACACATCAACTCGAAGCAACTTTAAACTCACATCAATATAAACGTCCATGACAATTTCTCAACCATTTTATGGCCGCTCAAATGAATGCCATGAATAACCTCATCATTCAATATTGTTTGCATCAAGCCTCTTTTTCATAAATCTTTCCTTTTGATTGCCGAAAATAGTTTGGAGAAATCTCAAGACCATTACGGGTCTTGCTCCGTTGATTCAAGTTTGAATACCGGAGTCCGTTGATTTCTGCCCATGATACCGGATCCGTTGATTCGCTCAAAAATACCGGAGGATTTTTAGTTAAAGTCCTCTTTAAAAAAAGTTAATTTCTTTCTTTAATAAAACATTGATAGAATTAACCATTCATTCCTTTTTTCAACAACTACGGTCGCAAGCAACAAATAGTCCAATCAACAACACAAACTCCCAAAGTCAATCATAATTCTCTTCATCATGCGAGACATTCAACGATGTTACCACCCTTTGCGTCACAGTGAATTCTCTTCACCTGGGTTTCCGCATTACCACACCTTGCGTTACTAGCCCTCTAGAGTTTTTGCATTACCACACCTTGCGTTGCAGGACCCTCAACCCAAAATTATCAACTCACACATACACACAGGCATTATCAATCCGTGTGTACAAGAAGACAACATTTCTCAAGGTCACATTCTTTCATTTATCATCACATAATGTATTGCAAACTCATAAACACATCTCATTGTACATTGGTAAATACTATAAGATCATGCTATTCCTCAAAGTCAATCATGATATCTTTCATCGCGCACCGAACCCACAATGACTCCACAATACACAACCTACAAGGTTCTAACCGAGACTCTTATAGTACGAGTGTCAATGGAACCTAGGGAGCTCAATAAGACGAGACACGAGGATACGAGTCGCAACACTACCTATCGGATCACTAGACAAGCTCATGTCTACTCATAACACTCACCACTTTATCCCTCATAGCCCACGGTACTCGTATCGACCTTACGGTACATTTCCCTAACTAACGTTGTTGATATTATGCTCTAATAAGTGTTGAGAGACAAGATCAAACAATGAGTCATTAGGACATAAGCAATCATGCTCAAGAGTGACCTAAACATGTTTTAATTATATAGGAAATCATAACACGGAACGAGAACAACCTTAGGAATTACTATTGACATCGGTAGACTAACACACCTCTACTCAAATGACCATAACTTTCTGTGTACTAAGATTCTAAAGGTGATTCCGGTGGTAAATGAAAGCTAACTTCAAGACCTTCGAATCGATATAAAGTTTGCATGAAACGGACATCGAACGAAGAAGTTATGGTCGTTTGAAGTTGGGCTGAAACCCGGAAAGCGAGCAGAATTTCCAGAGAGGGGAGGGATCGATCTCTCCTCTCATGGGGATCGATCCCCCAAGGGAAAAATCCAGATTTTGACTGAGGGATCGATCCCCCATGCTTGGGGATCGATCCCTAGGCGATTTTGGGCAATTTTCTGCAAATTTCGACAGCTTTCGACATGAACGAAGGGGGACGATCAAAACTCGATCAAAGCACGAAATCAACTCATAAACACATAAAGTGAGTAAGAAATCCCTACCTTGATGATCAAAGATCGAAGTTCACGCGATTCAAGCAAGCCCTAGCTCCAAGGACTTCAAAACCAAGCGAAATATATCTCCTCCGAGCTTGAATAAACACAACCCGAGACCTAGAGCACTTGAGGAAGACGATTTGGTGGAGGATCTTGGTGGGTTTTGAGTTTGAGAGAGAGAGAGAGAAAGCCGAAGGAGAGAGAGAGGGAGCCGAGAGTTAGAGAGAGAGATGGGTGTGGGATTTTGTTCTCCTACAACACATACACACCCCTTATAAACTAGCCCCCAAACCAACACATACACCCCCCTCACACTCCCTCAAATAGCAATCCCATCATTTCGGCCCCAAATCAAATAAACTCACATTTTTTTTTTCAATACTCTAGCATTTTTAAAACCCTTAAATCATTTTCGAAAAAATACGGGTCTCTACAAAAATACACTTGCAGGGGAGTGCCGTTAACAAAAAAGAGAGTGACAAAATCAGCAGCCAAACTTTTTTGTTAGTGGAATGCGTCTAGTGTTTAGTGTTTTTTGTTGATGAAAACGAGATGGTAAGTTGTATTCAGTATATAAATATAATTATTTGTTTCAACCATTTTTGTTTCTCGATCGGCTTGAGATTATCTTTGAACTCTTGTGTCTTTTCCGCTTTACAAATTATTCCAGACATAAACACATCAAGTAGGAGTAAATAATTTAACTTGCTTATGTTGTGTTTGGATGAGTTTTTGAAAAAAAATTTATGAGAGTAATAATTGAAAGTAGATGTAACGAGTGAAGAGAGATAGAGAGAGAAATGAGAATAATGATTAGAGATAATGAGATATATAGATAATAAGTGGAGAGTAATGATTGGAAGTAGGGGGTATTTTTTGAAAAAAAACTTTTCAAAATGTGAAACAAACAAGGCATTAAGATTTTCAACACATGACTTGTTTATTTGGAGTGTATTGACCAGTGTACATCGCATTGTATTTCGTGATCCCTTGTGATACAAAATAAAAATACAATTTAATCGCACTTAATACTTTAATTTGAATAATTTATTTTAAGGATGTATTATTGTATATCTTTTTCTTTGAACAATTCATCTCAAAGATATATTATTGTATATCTGCGAGACATCATAATGATAGAACACGAAGTAGTCGGGCTTATTTTTCATTGTTCTTCGAAAGAAATTTATATTTTTTAGTTTTGCGTCAATTTTTGTGTGTGGATAATTAGTTTATTTAGATGACTAGTAAAAAGTTATTAACCAAACTAATTTTTTTGAATAAATACGGACTAAAACTAAAAAGTTTGAAAGTTTTGAATTATTTTTGTCTTTATTAAACTTTCCTATATTTTGATAATGCTGTAAATTTTTAATATCTAAATTGCTCTTGTCGAAACAAACTAATAATAATTTTTTTTACCAAACTACTAAAAAAAATATACGAAAAAAATTAAATAAAAAGAAAAATAGTAGTAGTAACTCACAGAATTTTATATTGAGGCAAAAGGAACGCCGACAGTTTTTGAAAGCTGTGAGGGGCCCACCTAACCGCTGGCGCGAAAAATCATTTCCGGACTCCAGACGTTTATCCAATGCCATTAATTACTCGCTGCTTCCATATTATATATATATATAGAGAGAGAGAGAGAGAGAGAGAGGGAGGAAACGGATCTGAGGGGCAGAGTCGTTGAGTCTGTGATTGTCGCTGCTGTTGTTAGAGAGAGAGAGAGAGAGAGAGAGATGAGAGAGATAATAAGCGTACACATTGGGCAGGCGGGGATTCAGGTGGGGAATTCGTGCTGGGAGCTCTACTGCCTCGAACATGGCATTCAGCCCGACGGCAAGATGCCCAGGTACTCCCTTAATTACTCTTATTATGCTGTACACATTCCTACTACATCTCACATCTGTAATATGTGTCTCCCGTGCGTATATTTAGTCTAGGGCGTTCAATCTGGGTAATCTGTTCAGTCGATTCGCTGTGTATTTGTCTCTCGTTTGCTTTGCTGGGTAGACTTGTTTCCATAACTTTCTATTCATCTCGGTTGTTTCTGTTCTGGATCACCATTGGTTTGAAGTTATTATGGCATTTACTGGCTGGTGGTGAAGACTTGGACCTAGACTTTAGACCTATCGATTCTGGTAGGGCCAGATCTTGAATTATTGGTCTCCTTCCTAGTCCACAGTGTCGTCAGCTCCCAACTACTTGTACGTTTGCCTTGAATGGCTTTGAGCTTATCCTTGTTTCTGATTGTTTATATGTATGAACTAAGAGCAGGGAGAGGGCAGGGGTGTAGCAATGCAGTCCAGAGAGGGTGAGGTCGAGAGAGGGGGAGCCCGTGGTTCTCCTCACCTGAGAGTTTTTTTTTTTGTTACTCCATGTGTATACGAGTGAATTTTTGTCGATTTCGTGCTTGTGTTGTGTGCGTGAGTGACCCCAGATCCTAACGCCAGACATACAAGACTTTGGCCTGACTTTAATTGGACCAGATAGTGAACGGTGGGATTTGTTCTCTACGGATTAGTCAAGGTGCCTGTGCCCCGACACCCGATTTATAAAGAAGCATATATCGAGTGTTTTGTGGCTGCTTTGATGATGTATATGGAACTGGTGTTTTATTATGGATGCACTGCTTGTTTGATTTTGATAGGATTAGTATTGAAGGATTTATAAATTTATAGAGATACAATCTGGTTGGACTAATAGTGATGAGATTAATAATACCACAGCCCATAATGTTATATTGCACATTTTGTGGCTTTTAATGGATGTTTAATCCAGACCAAAATAATTTTAACCTAACACTGGAAGTTCATCTGGATGCTCATGTCCATTCAAACAAACAACACAGGAAATTCGAGAATCTAGAATTGATTTTGTTTGTGTTTCCGATTCTTCTGCTCCTCCCTTGAGTTGGTTCTTCAATTCTTTGTGGTTCATGGCTGTATTTGTTCGGCTTGAATTCGCTTGATGGATGGGTAAGAAATAAGTCTTCTAGTGTTTATTTGGCTGTTTGCCAGTTCACTGTATATTCCTCTCATTAAATCATGCATTTTAATGGCTTCAGTGGTTAGACAACTTTTTCTTGTGGAATGAGGACAAGTTTACAGCCTAAATATTCTAGGATGAGCAACATTGTTTTTAATGGGGACAGGAATCATGATTCTGGCTTTATGTGAAAGGGGTAAGTGGTCAGCTACATTCTTCTAAGTGATTAGCCATGATATTTGCGTTTCTCAAGTTAAAGATAGCTATATGTAAGTTAGCGTTTGTGTATTTCCCCTTTTCAACATCTTATTCATCATAATGCTAGAGTTGAATTTTCATTCCACTCTAGATAGGTAGCTCCTTGGCTGTAGCTTGTTCATAGAAGGACTACTGGTTTGCATTTGATTTGCATCTTTTGTACTACGTAAATTTCTTTTGGGGGTGTTGTAAATTTTAATCGAAAAACAAGATTCATGTGGTCGACCCCCATTGATCGGGGTATAAGGCTCGGTTTGGTTTGGTTTTGGGTGTCGTTAGTTTGAGGTCCTGACAAATTATGACGTATTTGCTTGCAGTGATACTACAGTGGGTGTCGAACACGATGCTTTTAATACCTTCTTTAGCGAGACCGGCGCAGGAAAACATGTGCCCAGAGCTATATTTGTTGACCTTGAACCAACAGTTATTGATGAAGTCAGGACAGGAACTTACCGCCAGCTTTTTCATCCTGAACAGCTTATTTCTGGCAAGGAAGATGCTGCTAACAATTTCGCAAGAGGACATTACACAGGTTATACTCATTGTCTTCATTAAATTCAAAAGCCCCAGCATATGAACACTTTGTTTTTGTAAGTTTAACCTGATTTTGGTGATGTTCTACAGTGGGGAAGGAGATTGTTGATCTTTGCCTTGATCGAGTCAGAAAGTTAGCCGATAACTGCACTGGTTTGCAAGGGTTTTTAGTGTTCAATGCTGTTGGCGGCGGCACTGGTTCTGGTTTGGGATCCTTGTTGTTGGAGCGCTTGTCTGTAGATTATGGAAAGAAGTCAAAGCTAGGGTTCACCATCTATCCTTCTCCTCAGGTGCCTACATTTGTTTTATATTGCTAGCCCCTTCAGTCTATCGTACAAGTGTTATAACGAGTAGTAATCGGCATCATGGTATTATAACGAGCATTGTAGCTTTCTATAGTCAATGAAACAAGGTGGATAATGCTGGATAACATAAACTCGAAAAAAATTGGATTCGTTTAATGGGATGTATCGGTAAAATCTCAAGACTTCTGCTACCTGTTAAAAAATGATATTGATTTTACTCTAGAGACTACCTATGAGTACAGACAGAATGAGCACATATTGTGCACGGACCACTTTTGGGGCCCACTCTGGGGTCCCACGCAAACAGTCCGAGCCTTTCATTAAATTTAAAATAATATTTCAACTTAATTAGATTAATGTAATTGCTTGATCCAATCATCTTGCTTTTTTTCATTCAGAGGATCGTTTGTGTTGGGACCCCAGAGTGGACTCACAAGTGGTTCGTGCACATTTGAGCTTATCTTGTCTATACACATAGTGTTAGTGTTTGCCCAATGTGGTATTAAAGCTCTGTTTGGAATCTGTCAGCAGTTGTGGGCTTCAAAGGAAGGAATTAGATGCTCAAACTTAAAATGAATACAATGGGTATATTATACAATAGCCTAGTAGGTGGCTTGCAAACTAGCAGGGAAGGTGGTTCAGAAGTAGAAGGGATATAGTTTATTGGGATCATTGTGTAGACACAATCCCTAACATGAAGAATTACGAATCCCTCATACTGAGTAGTAGTTATTTCAAATCCATCATGATAGAGCTCTCAATATCATAGTCCCTAGGTAAATCTCAAATCTAATTTGATGGTCATTGGATAGTTAACTTCTTTCGTTTGAACTTCACAACCCTGCAAATGGAGCCTAATATCGGTAACTAAAACGTTATAATTCTATTCGTCGTTTTGATTACTTAGGTGCAGCTAACTTTTTGTTTATTGCAGATATCTACTGCTGTTGTGGAGCCTTACAACAGTGTTCTTTCTACTCATTCCCTCCTCGAGCACACGGATGTTGCTGTGCTTTTGGACAACGAAGCCATTTATGATATCTGCCGCAGATCCCTAGACATTGAGAGGCCTACTTATACAAATTTGAACCGATTGATTTCCCAAGTAATATCATCTCTGACAACTTCCTTAAGGTTCGACGGGGCCATTAATGTGGACGTTACTGAGTTTCAGACTAACCTCGTACCTTATCCACGCATACATTTTATGCTTTCCTCTTACGCCCCTGTGATATCAGCAGAGAAAGCATACCATGAGCAGCTCTCTATACCTGAGATCACAAATGCAGTGTTTGAGCCCTCAAGCATGATGGCAAAATGTGATCCGAGGCATGGGAAGTATATGGCATGCTGCTTGATGTACCGAGGAGATGTTGTTCCCAAGGATGTTAATGCTGCTGTCGCCACCATAAAGACCAAAAGGACTGTACAGTTTGTTGACTGGTGAGTAAAATAGTATTTAGTAGATATTGATTTGCGAATAATAATCTATAGACTAAATTAAATATCATACATTTTGCGGAATATCTTCTTGTTGAGAAGTAATGAACTAATGAAGTATAAACCTAGAACCATCTTGAAGTGAAATAGGGAATAGGTGTGGATTTATTAAGCGATTCTTTTGGGAGCAATAACTGTATAAGGATAGCTCTTGATCTTAGATTGGAAGAACTTATCTGAAATGAATGCTCTATGGCTCTGTACAACCATTTTCTACGCTTCGTTGGGAAACTGGTCTCTGTTGTTCAGCTTGTGCTACTCGTGTGGGAAAGTAGATGCTGCAAGCTTGCAGCCCCATTTAACAAGAAATAAGCTAACCTAGGTACCCATTAACATATATTAGATGGGGTATCACCGGGTATGCATCCATCCTTTGGCATTAAATACACAGAATGTCTGTGGCCTCAGACTCGAATTCTCACCCCTTGGCGACCCAATTTCATGTGTTGCTGTCTTTTTTCAATTCTCAGGTGTCCAACTGGCTTCAAATGCGGCATAAACTACCAGCCTCCAACGGTGGTGCCAGGGGGTGATCTTGCCAAGGTTCAGCGAGCTGTTTGCATGATCAGCAACAACACAGCAGTGGCAGAGGTGTTCTCACGCATTGACCACAAGTTTGATCTCATGTATTCCAAGAGGGCATTTGTTCACTGGTATGTGGGTGAAGGCATGGAGGAAGGGGAGTTCTCTGAGGCCCGTGAAGATCTAGCCGCTCTCGAGAAAGATTATGAGGAAGTTGGTGCTGAAGGTGTGGAGGACGAAGAAGAGGGCGAAGATTATTGAGAAAAGTTTGAGCGTTGCCGGCTCCCTTCTTCTGGCTCTTCTCTGTTGTCGTTCCATCTCAATATGTGTATTATCCTTTCTATCTGCATTAGGAAACTGTTAAAAAAGCTGTGTTTGGGGTGTTTAGGAATGAAGTGTTTTCCTTTGCTACAGAAGTCTTTCTTTTCACGGGTTTCAGAATTGTGACTTGTTATTGCATCTCAATCATGAATGCTACTATCCTTCTCTTTTGTGTTTCCCGTTTAGCCTGCTCAAGTGCTTGCAGTTCAAATTTGAAAAAGTTTCGAGGAATGTGTCCAAATGCCGTGATTTCTAAGTACATTATGGTTGTGTTAATTTCATAATTTGTGGGCTATCATTTTTCCCTCCATAATCTTAAGACTGTACCACAGATGACTTTTTCTCCTGGGGGAAAGAATAAGCTTTGTTCATTTCATCATCTTTTTGTGGTCCAAAAGGTGAACTGCGAAATAAGAAGGGGCAAGAAAACCTAGGAAGGTGAGATTGATACCGGACCTCAAGCTTTCAATATGGCACCAAAAAATACTGTACTCTTCTAATGAGGTCCATCTCTGGACTGCTAGTGTATCCGCAACGTTCATTTTTCGGCTCGTTGAGCTTGTAGCTAATAATATTGATCACGCATTGGATACTTATATTTATGAAATATATACTTTTGAACTTTATCCTCGAAATCACAGAAAAATCAGTCACAAGGGCAGACTTGGTTCTGAGAGGGGCCGTTGATCTCTTTTTTGATACGGCCCACAAATTTGACAATATGAACAAAATGAACGGCAGGTCCACCTTGACTTTAAATTAATGGACTTTGTTAGTTACTACAAAATACTCGGTGTTAAAATAAACAGTAAGTCAAGAAGGAAAGCAACATGCAATTCGTAGCTGAACAAATTTGCCATAAGCAAGTGAACGAAAAGGTGGCCCCATAGAAAGGTGCTGGATATAGTACCAAGTCCAGTAACTTCAACTTCTATACATGTAAGTGTTACCTAGAGAATCTCTATACATATTTTCAGACATCTTAACTGGTAGACATTTTGACAGGTTACCAAACCATGCAGAAAACCGAAAATCTAACTGCTCAGCATGCATCTCAGACTTCGAAGTAATCCACCCTTGTTTCTGCTCTGAAATGCTCCCTGAAAACAGACAAGGAGAGAGAGAGAGAGAGAGAGAGAGAGAGAGAGAGAGAGAGAGAGAGAGAGCATCAGTGCTTGATTGGCAATGGATGCTGAGCAAATCCAAGACGTCTACTCAAAGCACCAAGAAAAAGCAAAAAATCTTAACCTGGAAATGCATTATATAGCATTCGTGGAAATACTAGGTTGTGGTGTTGCATGACGTGCCACAAAGGACTCAACAAGCGGGTTGACAAGATGAGGTGCTTCATCCTTCACTCACATCAACAAAATGATGATAAAAAACAGAAGTTAATTGTCGAAAAAGAACTCGTAAAAGTTCAAAGGAGTCAAGTAGTTCTTTTTGGAGGGACAAGAAGCCAAGGGTCCTAGTGTGGTACAAAGTCAAAAATAGCATTTCAAACTTATATTGTAGATATAGAAATTATAGGCTCAGTTCCCCAAGCTGGCGTTCCATAATACCCCTAAAATGGAACCAGATAGAACTACATATCACAAATCAACATGCACACTGTCACTGTCGGTCCCTTCGTAGTTGTTTATGGTACATGGACTCTTCTAAATATGTCAATGTACTTATCAGACACCATCGTTTGGTAGGAAAAGGGATCCGTGTCAGATGTGTAACATGCCAATTGGCACTCACCCATAAAACTATTTCGTAATATGCTGGTATCATCGTGTGCATAAATCTCCAATGACATGCAATGTTGGCCTATTGTGAACACCCTTTTTTCTTTTGCTCGTTGAAAGTCAGCATTGTTAGTTGTGAGGTTTGAAGTTGAACCCATGTCAAATGCATGGAAGTACATGGTACCTACCACTTAGCTACCACTCCACTTGCTATTGCAAATCACCCACCCTTTTCCATAAAATTAAAGGACTGTAGTGGAAATACGAATATTTTGCTGTGTCTACATGTCCTAGGGGCTAGGACTGAAAAATAAGTCCAATAATTTTATATGTATCTGCAGCCGACACCTGTATTTGAGATCATGTAACATGAGCTCGTGAGACACACACACACACATGCTGAGGGAGAGAGAAAGAGAGACACCTGAGGGCAATGGCCAACGTTAGGGAGGACAACGAAGTCTTCCACAGAATCAAATTTACCGTAGGCTCGTCCCAGCTCAATAGGTTCCCATGGATCCTTGTCACCCCATGCTATCAAAACAGGGCACTAAATTGTGGAGAGAGAGAGAGAGAGATCCGTGTCAGCCAAAGAAAAACATAACACGAGACAAACATTGAGACATAATAATAGGGATCAAATTTAATAATTTGACCTTGACTTGAGGCAATAGTTCCTCCGGAAGAGGGCCCCCTGAATAACAAATAAACTCCAGAAACACTTCCACAGCACCAGGCTCAAGCCCGGGAAGAAGGATACTCTGAACTAATTCTTCTGTCACCTGGGACGTGTCGTGGTAACACTGAAAGAAGCAGAATATGCTACATTTTACACCATTTTTCACAAAAACAAGTATTTGGATGTTTTTTAAAACAGCAATCTACAGATGTCATTTAAACAATGGTTAAAGAGGATTCAAGTACTTGACAAGATCCATTCCGAGGAAACTGCTAACATGCCATGAATACCAAACACAGAAGATCATCACTTCAGAAGCTTGTTGCCACCAGTGTTTAAAGTCTCCATTATTCATTACGAAGGTCACTCCAAGATTTCACATGGAAATTTATGTTTATTTCAGCACAGTCAACTATGTTTGCTATGGGTGGGATCGGGAGGAAAGCTCTGAAATGGTCTCATTGTCGGTATATCATTCTAGTTTCAAGGACGATACCCATTTGTATGTCAGAAGACAATAATGTTTCCATTTCAAGGCATGCAAAGTAGCAAAGTACTATAGATGGTGTTGTACCCCCATCATGTATGTTGAGATGAAACGTCCCTCTATTGGAAGAAACAAAATGGAAGTAGAAAGAAGCAGAATGAGAATGCGGAACGAATACAAATTGGGGGACTTGAACCCAAGACCTATAAGCCAAAACTAATACCACTTTAAGTCACCAATTGTCCCCAAACATTAAAGTACTTAGGAAATGTGTCCAACAATATACATCAAATTATCCAACACAGGAAGACAATGTTGCAACATTTTTACTTCAAAATAAATAGGACTTGAAAAAATCAAAGTTCTTGTCCCACAGGTAGGCTATTATCAGTTGCAGTTCTTGGGAAGTGATTTTCATTGTAACCGAGAATTGTGATTTGGAGGGTAGAATGCTAATTTAGACTTTAGAGGACATAAGGATGTCTAAGAATTATGATAAGTTGATGAGTTGTTATGAGTGAGCAAATTCTTAAAGATAGTGTTGGGAGCATTTCTGTCCGATTCAAGGCCATTAGTTCTTTTCCCATTTGGCTAGATACAATGAACAACTCCATGTTTTCTGTTTGATAGTCTAGTGGGTTTGTTCTTGTTTGGGAGAGCCTGAGTTGTTTCTTTCATATTTTCTGTTTTCATTGATTGTATTCTCAAGGCCATACCCTGGTCCATGTTTCTTGGTTTGTTAGTCTAATGGATTACCTTACCCAAAAAAAAAAGTAGACTCCACATCGGCTATCAGCAGGCTCACTCACCATCATTTCCCTAGATTCTCGCATAAAGTATCTTAAAGATTTTTACGCCCTACTTTCTCTATAATTACAGGATGTTTTTGCATCACCTATGCGTAAAGCATCGCAATTCAAAATTGCCCCACATTCGTTTCAGATTTTTATTGAAGAGTATTCATCTCTCCGTTTTCTGACTAGGGTAATACATATTCAATTAAGTTTGGATCTAGAATCTTTCAAAAGGGTGATTAATTCATGCCAGTGGAACCTAGTCCATTCACAGTCCAGTAAACTACTATCCATCAAAGTCTAGTAAGCTACTATCCATGCCAGAGGAACCTGATATCCTATGGATTATTGGTCATGACTTCCTCAAATACTCTGAACAAAGTATGCTTCTTTCCTCTTAAATCTCTTGACAACATCATCATCTTTTCGTGAGAATAAGTACCGAGTACAAATCCACGGCGTCATGGAGGAATACCTGACAAAGAATACTCCTCACTGACTCCGGTGTGGCAACAGATTTAAAAAAGAATTTGCCCAATGCAGTATTCCTGACAAAAAGTATCAAGTTTGTTTAAGATAATTCGAAAGTTCAATATAACGAAGTAAGCCAATAGAAACCATTATATATCCAAGTGTACCTCAGCAAACTTTGAAATGATCTGATTAGAGGTCTTCCATACCATGGTTGCTTCTTAATATGAAGCATACGTAGAGATATGTTTAGAATAGTAATGCCCCTACAGATTTCGGGTTCCATCACAGCTGCCTGAAGACCAACAACTCCTTCATGAAAGCGAAAAGGAATCTTTCTTATATTTGCATCATTTTTGCTATTATCTATAGAAAGATTTCAAAGGAATGAAAATAACCTAGTACTCCTTTTAAGATATTAGCAGTAAAGGGAATGTGTGAATACACCATTGAATAAAGAATACGTGATTAGATCAGAAGAATAGCGTAAGTCAGAGACCAAGTCAAGCATATTATGAGACTCCAAAATGGTTGTCAGCCTTTTTCACTTGAAGGAACTTGGCCTGGATGAGAAAGCTCCTGGGCTAGACAGGTTCACCATAGCGTTTTTCCTGAGTGTTGAAATGTGGTGAGAAATAAGGAGGTGATAGCTTCGTAATTCTTTCACAAAACTAGGTGTTTGAGAGAAATTTCAACAGTGACCGCATCTTAAAATGTATGAGGGGGGCCTGGGAAATGTGGTGCAGTTGACATCAGAGATTACGAACCAATTAGTCTGGTTGGGTGTGTCTATAAGTACTGCATACATTCTTGCCTCGAGGTTTAGTAAAGTGACTGCAAGCTCAATTTTTGATTCTCAGTAAGCTTTCGTAGCAGATTGCGAATGTGGTTTTGATTTTAACAAGTGTGTAACTTCTAGGTTGAAAGTCTTTTGCCAGAGGTAATTTGCAAATCTGGCATAGAGAGGACATGCAGTCATGTTATCTGGGGTTTCTTCATCTATAGTGTACAGTATGGGGTGGCGAAAGTAGGTCTTTTACCGTTTTAAAGGTGAAAATTTATGTGGTTGTTAATGAGTGGTTAAAGTTTCTTGAAAGCATCAAAGGATGATGAGCAATCTGAGCCGTATGACAGGTAAGTGAGGAAGTTTTGCAGTTCATCACACTCCTTAAAAGAAGACCTTATCAATGAACAAAACCATTTCTGTGCTATCCTGGGAAAATTTTAGTAGCAACGACGTAACTGGAAGTTGATTAAATCAATCACCCGAATATTTTCCCTCAAATACAGATAGTCAAGATGAATGTTGTCAACGAAAAAGATGGCCAGTACAATGTTAAGAAGATCAATTACGCATAATACGAAGAGTAGAGAATTAAAATCACAGAAATGGGATCAATGAAAGGTGTTCACCTCCAATAGAATTGCAAATAAAGAATGCTTTGTCTTTCACCACATCAACACAGAACTCATTTAGTTGGGACGCCCATGTCTCAAATGTGTAAAAGGAGTTAACTCCAAAGTCACGAGGATTTGGTTTGTCTGAATAACCATAGCCAATAAGATCAATCGAGAATACCCTATGGGAACTCGCAAGAACTGGAATATTTTTCCTCCAGTGGTCGCTGTTAAAAGAGATAAGTGAGACAAACTAGTAACTGAAAAAGCTCTAAGAATCCAATTTGTTTTAAAAAAAATCAAGGAACAAAAACTTCCACTGATGAATCGTTAATAGCTAGTGGACCACCATATCCCAACTCATAGATTTAGCACAGATAAGAGTCTCTTTTCCGAGCACTGTGTGAATTTAATACCTATGTCAATAAGTTGAGGACAAGCAAAATGTAGACCTGTTTGCTCCAAAACCGTGAACTAAAACTAATGCAGGGCCACTACTCCCAGCATACTGATACCGAATACAATAGCCCCTCCAATTCCACGTACTACAAGACAAACAAATCACATACAGAATTAGAAAGCCAACATCATAAAATCTAAAATGGACGTAGGAAAACACTCAGGGCATCCACGAGAAGTATATGAGTTGAAGATAACACGAAACCAGGAAGCATAACTAATTGTATCTCAATGGAAGAACTTTTTGTGGTATCAACTCCACAAACTTGAAGAAAAAGAAAACTAATCCCCCGCATCATAAATGTTAAGATCTCCAACATCTACAAAGTTAATTTCAGATGAACTATGCAATGGTTTAAGGGTGGACAAAGCCACGGCCGGCCCAAGGTATTTGGGTGCCCCTATTCTAAGAATGGTGCCCTAAACGCTTGATAATTTTTACGGGAAAAAAAATAAACTGTCATAGAAAGCCAAAACTATAGTATTAAATCCCCTTGACTAATACACACACACATATATATATTTCAAAATTTGAAATTTCCCTTCAAAACAATTTTAATTCGGATACTTGCTCCCCATGTGCAACCACTCTGTGAGCAAGTGGAACAGTGGAGTAGAGGGCTTTATAAGTGAGCACTTTGCCAATTAAGCTTTTGCTCTGTCGATGTGGGACAAACAAATTGCAAAACAAAGCCTCCCACCTATAGTCTCACATCACTAGTTGAAGGAAACAATGAAGGCAAAGAATCTTTTATAAGTACAAAGTCCTACTCCTCAGCACCAATGCTCTAGAGACTGGGCCTAGCTTCTGAAACTTGGACCGGGCCTTTCCCAAAAAGAGTCCTACCCAACCCAAATACTAAAAAAAATTGGGTGCCCCAAAAATTGGGCATTTTGGGGATGCCCAAGGGCTCTGGACACAGCCATCCCATTGCAAATGTGGTAATCAACCGTAAGGTTGAAGCTTTGAAACCGGACAAAATGATTAATGATGTGATGATTGCTTGGAAATGGCAGAAGAAGCAGCAAAGTGCTATGGTCAAGCTCATAGCCTATATATCAACCATGATTGACTAAGGTTTATGACAAGGGAGTCCAACCACGGAGTTTCTCCCCTCAAGGAAAGTAATGCAACCACAGGTAACCCTACATAACAGGGATGGTTGTCCGGTACCTTGGCCATAGAACACCTTAAATCTAAGGAAAATTCAGTATCACAATGTACAGTTGTTCTTCTACTTATTTCCTTTAGATTGGAGTATTGCAGATTCACTTAAATTGATTTAAGTTACGTCCATTCTTTAGAGAAATGAGCATTATGAAATGCATTTAAGTTTGCAAATATAAATATGGATTAGATATCTCAGGTCTGCTCTATTATGAGTGATTTGCTATATCTTATAGGTTAGGCAACGCATCTTTTCGTACGCCTCTAATTGTATTGTATGGATAACTAACTATTCTAAGGATCTGGGGTGTGAAAACTTTATATCCAACCCAAAACCCGTTGGCAACGAGTACTGGAGGTGATATTCTAATTCTATCGATACCCAAGCAATCAATGTGGGACTTTTGTCCAATCTAACATGGAGTACAACGTGGGACTGCTATCCAAACATAGCCTAAGAAAGAAAGACTGAGCAATGGTTCATCAATAGGAAAAGGGGAGAGTAATAACTAACCTGGTTTTAACTTGGAGTTGAGGAGGGCTACTGTCTTTGGCTGGATCTTCAATTACTCCAATGTTACTACTATTATCCAAACAACAACGAATGGCATAATAATGGCCTGTAGAGAGAGAGAGTCCTGTAGTTGTGTTTCTCCACAGATTGGATAGACCAAAGCCAAAGGGGGTTGACGTCGTGAGCTTCTTCCTAATCCTTCGAGGGTTCAAAGACGGGAATTCCAGTTTCGAGAGTGGGAGTGTTGAAGAACTGGTGCTCCCCATATTCATGTTTGCAAATACACACCCTGAAATAATCCGATTATCCGAGAGAGAGAGAGAGAGAGAGAGAGAGAGAGAGAGGATAGGACTGGGGCTACTCTACTGGAAGGCGCCACAGGAATTTTGGAGTGACAGATTTGGCCACGTCGCCAATTCCCTGTCTGTCGTCGGGTTGATTACAGAAAGTCCAGGCTCACTGTACATGTCCACCTCAAGCGTGTGGGGTTTACTCCGTTTTTAAAAAAAAATACAGTATAATATTAATATATTTTAAAATAATTTTTATGAAGCGTCGTAAAAAATCAGTTTCAACGGATATGGTAAATATTTTTTCTGGATTTGTAGGGTGAAATTGCTTTCGCTCTTATGAATCCAAAAAATAAAAATTTAATAATATTTGTTGACTTTAATTTTTTACAGGGTCACATAAAAACTTATTTTAAAATTTATAAGTAATTTTTTTTTTAATTTTTTGGGAACCCAATGGATTCCACACACGCGTGCGGTGGACATGTGCGGTGGACTGCATGTAGCACCGCTAGGTTGATTATCTCTTTCATTCCTAATTACGAAAATCCTGCTGAAACAGACAAAATGTGCACAGATGATATACGGATCGCCGGATCGGTGCGCAGGGGCTTTTTTTATTATTATTATTTTAAATCTCTCAAAAATAATCTGAATCGTTCATTTATTTTAAAATATTTTTTTGGAGTGGCCCCGAAAACATTAAGCTCAAAAAAATAAGTACAAGTTTTTTGATCCATATACCAGCTTTTCCATTGAGAATATAGCATTCTAGATTCCGAATGAAAAGTTGGCACCGTTGATTTTTTCCCCAAGGGAGAAAAAATAATCCGAGTTTTTTTTTTTTTTTTTTTCCCTAACAAGTTATTGGGGAGTTCCAAGTCATTCGTGTTGTGTTTGTATGGGGTCAAGCACAAGCTGGTCCGATTTCCTTTGGAACAACGCGCGGCATGTACCTACCTTGTAAAGCTGAAATGGAGGCTGCGCGCTAGTTCACGGACAAACGGAGACCTAAAATTGCTAAAATACTTTAGGAGAATTAACCAACACGTAATGCTTCAAAACTTTTCTTCACCCGATATTAGTGTGGGCTCCTCCATAATCTCTGATGGAGGAGGTTTATTGAGCACCATGTGGTGATGGAGCACTGATAACTACTCAGGGCCTGTTCGGCCTAATAAGAAATCCGGATTTTCCGTCAATTTTTTTTTTTGTTCTTGTTCAAATTTTTTTCATATCACTTGATTTATCATCATTTTTTTTTTGGAGATTATTGCATCTTCATGACAAGAGGAATCTAAAAAGTAAAAAATTTTGGTTGAAATCCAAATTTTTTTGAATAAAGACGAAAAAAGTGGATTTCCCCCCAATTTTCGTTGAAATTCAAACAAAATTGGATTTCGATCAAATTTTTTTACTTTTTAGATTGCTCTTATCATGAGGATGCAATAATCTCCAAAAAAAATGATGATAAGCCAAGTGATACGAAAAAAAATTTGAATAAGGACAAAAAATTTGACGAAAAATCCAAATTCCTTATTAGGCCGAACAGGCCCTCAATGGAATGGAGACATATAATCTTTAGGTGGATCGATGGTGATACGGCTTTTGGTAATTTGCCCACCAATGGTTTTTGGGGATTCTTGATTTAGCATTTCCCCCCCTCCTTACGTGAATTGTTGCTCCCGTTTCGGTAGTTTTACCTATGTAGTTTGTCCGCGGTCAGTGGCGGCTCCAGGAATTTGTAATAAGGTGTTCAAAAATTACATTAACTCTACTAGCTAATCTATTAATCAATAATATATGTACAAAAAACATTACCTTTATTTTTTTTTTAAAATAACTACGAGGCAAAATGAGAACTTAAAAATACATACTATTTTTAAAAAAAATTAATTTTTTTTGAAAGTTGTCGTATTGCGTAGTCAACAGTGTTTCGAGAATGGAGGGAGTAAAATTTTATAGTTATCCTAGATGAGTTCTCATAATTTGTGTCAACGTTTAACCGGAGCATCAATCTACTAAATCCCTTTTGAAAGAAATTATAGCGAGTATGTTGGGGCTGACCTTCTCGAAAATATGTTATTCTTTAGGATGACGTGAGGAGATTTTTTGTGGTAGTCTCAAATTCGAAGGAATATTGTTCAAGTTAATAGGGTTTGCAATGTCGTTGAATTTTTTTAAAACTTTGTCCATAAGTCTATAAGCTAACTAGACAAAAATAAATAAATAAATGTAGTTATTGTCATGAATGCGAAATTAACACATTTTGACCATCGACAATAAAGATGGAAAGAGAACGCAGAGCATAATACTTACACCAAACAGAATGATAGTATGTATATATACTAGACTAGGGATGGTAATATAGTATGCTGTATGTCTACATAAGCCGTTTGTTCTCCTGGTTTTATTGATGGGCTGTAATTGGGTTTTGATTGAGGTTCAATTGATTTTGGGTTGGTGTTCAATTCTTTTGACTTACATGTTCAAGACTATTAGAATTGGGTATTTATTGATATTTGAGTTGGGTGTTCAAAGAAATCCTAGCCATAATTTTTACATGTATTCTAAGCAAATAAAATTTGTTTGGCTATGTATTCAGTTGACCATGGAATACAACACATAGAGCCGCCTCTGTTCGCGGTGCTAATCCCAACCCTTTTGTTTCACTACTGTCCCATTGTAGCGCTCAATCTTACCGTCCGTCTCAGCAATTAATGGTCCGGATTTTAAACTCCTCCCGGGGAAGAATCTTTTCAAAATCCGGACCATTCAAAACAATTTTGGATGGTAAGATTGAGAGCGATGAAACAAAGCGGTGGATAGACTTAATGCTTTGTTTGGTTTGTGTTTTGAATTTTTTTTTTGAAAAAAAGTAAGGGTAATAAATGCAGAGATAGAGAGAGAAATGTTGGAAGTATGAGGAATTTTTAAAACAATTCTTTTTGAAAAGGGAAGAGAACAAGGCTAAGCCTTGAGAAGAGGGGAGAAAAAAGCTACAGTGGAATGGTAGGTTACTGGTGCCCTGCCTCTCTGCATATGTTGTTGGCCTTTTTGACTGTAGGTTGCAAGTTGGACACTTCGTATTCTTGTTTTGGTTAGGCGTGGTTTGCCCGGTTGCCCCTAGTGGTAGTGCCCTTTTCCCCCACCTTAATTCCACCGCTACAACCACCCAAGTCCTAGCTTCGCCACCACAACTACACTATCTCTCGCTACCATAATCGCTAACACCACTGCCACCACCTCTGCTAACCAACCCCCCACTGCATGCAGTCACGATCTCTCCACCACAAACTATGATGGTTATAGGTAACGGTTAAATTGGGCTAAGGTCCATTTTGAAGGTGCTTTTGGACGTTTAGTTCAACCCAAATTGTAATAGTGGTGGAGGTCCATTACTGTAACATTTATAGTGGTGGAGGTCCATTACTGGACAAAAATGTCCCGACTGCCCCTTACTATCTATATAATGTGTTAGGGTACCCTAGGATTTTAGGGTTTTAGGGTACCCTAGGATTTTAGGGTATCCTAGATTTAGGCACTTTCATAGGAGTTTTAGGGTGCACTTTCCTATTATAGGATTTTAGCGATTTAGGCACTTTTATTAGACTTGGGTTTAAGCACTTTTATAGTGCAGGGTTTTGACTTTTATTGGGTATCCTAGGGTTTAGACACTTTCATAGTGCCCTAAGGGTATTTTTGGAACGCGTGTCCATATAAGGACTGGAACCACTATGAAAAATTTAGGTGGACCGAAACCACTACGAAAAGTTTAATGTGTCATTATCAACAAGGCTCCCTATAGGTAAAACTAAAAGGAAAACAGTGACATATAACCGGGGCCAACCGAAACCCAATAGACTTGGGCCTCCAGCATCCAAAAAAATTTAAATTTTAGGGACACTCCAATATTATTTGTAAATTAGTATATAACACAAATGTCTTTGCTAGTTCAGTGGTAAGTATTTTAGTTCATGTGGAGTGGTTGAGTTTTGAGTCTTCTGGATAGCTTTTTCTTTTGAAATGTTTTTCCCAAAAAATAATGCTATTTGTAACTGTCAGGTTTTGAAACTAAATCAAGTAGAATTCAAGCCAACCACTTTGCCCGTTAGTGACAAAGTAATTAACATTCATTATAAAGTCTAAACTAGTAATATAAAGAAACATTTCTATCATGGTTGTTTAATTCTAAAAATTCGTAGGGCACCATCCCACAATTTAGTTTCGGGCATCCAAATCCCTCGGGCCGGCCTTGCATATGACATAAACAAAATCTATTTAGCTTTGTATGTATCAACCCATTTATTTTAATTAAGCTCTAAAACTTGTCAAAAAAATTTGACTTAATAAATCCAGCATTCAATTTTAAGTTGTTAATTTTCAAGTTTCTTCTTTCCATTCGATCAAAGAAGTCCTAAAATGTCTCAACGTAGTGACGTACCCACTTCACGCATTATAAATTTTGGTGCATATTTTCTCCAATAACGCGTGCCTAGGCCTGTCAACGGGTCGGATCGTATCCGGATCCGGTCCGGATCCGATAGATCCGAATCCGATAAGACTTGGATCCGATCCGAATCCGATAAGACTCAAATCCGATAAGAGTGGTAATCTTTGGAGGGCAAACTTTACTCCAAAATTTTATCTTAAAAAAATATTTTTTTTTATAAAAATACAACTTTTTTCAAAAAACTATTTTCCAAAAAAATAAAAGAAAAATTGAAAATAAAAATACAATCTTAAACATTTTTTTCAAAATAAAAATTTACTGTATTTTTAAAAAAAAATTCAAAAATTTATAAAAAGAAAAAAAAAAAAGTTCGGATTCGGATTGATAACGGATTTAATCCGACCCGATCCGGATCCGATAACGTTACCGGATTATCGGATTATCGGATTATCGGATCGACGTTATCGGATTCGGATCCGGATCCGGGTCGGATTTTCGGATCGGATCCGGATCGAATCCGGTCCATTGACAGGCCTACGCGTGCCTTAGCTTGCAAAGAACGAGAAATTAACTACTAGCAAAGGATATTCTAAATGCCAGATATGCCCTTCAGCCGTTGGGCAGTTAGAAAGCGAAAAGAATGGTTGGTGGACGCTATTTTCAGACCCTACTTACTTAGAACGTTTGGTCGACTCCACTCCATCCGGGTATAAACTACTACAAAACTAAACTCTGAGAGAGAGAGAGAGAGAGAGAGAGAGAGAGGATCTACCATTCAAATCCACACGAAAACTGAAAGGGTCCAATTATTAATAATGATCAGACGATTGGTTATTTCCAACCATCCTTGAATGGGGTATTAAAAATAGGCCTGAACCTTTCATACACGACGACTCCTCTGTTCTCTCTATCTGCATATACACATGCTTTTCATTGCAGCTTCCCCACGCTTTTTTCTGCTTCCCCCTTTTTTCTTTCATAATTCTCCTGAGATTTCGGTGACCCCATTCATCATTGTATCATCATGCCAAAATGCAGTTCGCAAAAGGGTTCAGAAAGAAAGAAAAACAATCATCAACGGGTTTCTCTTTCAAAAAGCTCAAACTTTTTCGGCTTCGAGGTTTTCGGGTATGTTACATTCTCCTTCTTCTCTCTCTCTCTCTGTTTCGGTTTTTCGCCTATTCGGGTATGTGTGTCTGGTAGATCCATGTTTTCCTGTTTGAAGTTGGTGAGTGGTAACATAATCTAGCAAAACTATTGTATTACCTGTGTTCCTCTGTTTCTCAAAGTAAGAAGAAGAATGCTTCATTCTAAACAGAGCCATACATGACCCCCTAAGTAGACTGTATGTGCCAATGGTGTTTCTACCATATGTAACACAAGAATAACAAGAAAACAAAACCGAAAACAAGTATTGGCCCCTCCCTTTTTTTTGTTTTGTTTGTTCATATGATATTTGAGTCATTTGACCATTCAGAAGGATTACGTAAGTGTTAAGAGGCTGTCTCGAATCATCCTTGATCCTATATATCAATTCTTGTGGGATCAGAACAGGACTTTGTCCCGACTTTAATAGTATAGAAGGTGAGATTATTTCTCGAACAACATGATTTTATTTTATTCAAAAATAATACTAATAATATTGGAGAGAGGTTGTCTAAGATTTTTCGAGGAAATGAGTACTTTCTTCAAATGTCAGAAACACAGCACGTAAGAATATATGGTTTTCTGCGGGGCTGGTTCAATGCATGTGCACAAAATTTGACTCTATTACCCCCATGTGGATGTACCCAATTTCTCTGTTTTGGTTAAAAGGGTCTGCACACAAAAACCATATGAGGAAATTAAGCAAGAGCTTTGTCAGGTGGGGAGAATCACATCAGTTGAAAAAATTTACTACTCCACTAGCTTTCATTCTCACAATTGGGAAGGGCTGAGATAGTTGGTTTAGAAGGGTAGTTATGGAAATAAGTATCATAGTCGTGGTTTCCCTGACTGTAGGTAGTATTACACCTTGTTTGACATTTTTTTTGGTAATAGTACCTACTGTCTTTTCTTTGGAACATCTACAGCCTACTGTATTGTCGGTCCCAATAAAAGTTTGTCCGACGTCAGATATATATGGCGTACCTCTATTTCCAAAAATAAAAAAATTTGCTAAAACATTCAAATATTTGATGAAAAACAAGAAAACACATAGTACAATTTTATTATCCCGAAAATTTATCTCAGAACAAACAACCGTAGAAGATGTAAGTCATCTTCAATCGTTACTCAAAACATCTAATACACAAGTTCAAGTAAGGGTTGAGAAAAAGCTCGATTGATGTGAAACAGTCCAATAAACTAACTGCAAAAACTTGAAAGCAACACTATGAGTGATACAGACTCTAGAGCTTAGTTCTCAAAAAAATCTACACCCTCCGTGCCAATTTAATTTATTGGTCCCTTTTGAAAAGGCTGTTGATTTTGCCACTCTCTTTTTTGTTAACGCCACTCCCCTGCAAGTGTATTTTTGGTGCAAAAAATACACTTGCAGGGGAGTGACGTTAACAAAAAATAGGAGTGGCAAAATTATTTCCCTTTGAAAATCTCAATTTATTAGGGTAACATCATTACAATTGTCATGTTTTTTCTTTTCTCCCTTTACCCTTCAAAACATCAACATTTGCGTGTACTTAGGCTGTGTTCTTTTAAACTTGTAAATGTGAAACTTATTTCGATATTTTTTACTTTTCATAATTTTTTGTTTAGCTTTTCGAAGTAATTTTATAGGTTAATCGTTCGTCTCGACGAGATGAATCGAAAAAATATAAAAAAATGGACCGATGTTGAAAAAATTCAAATAATTTTATACAGTTGTTTAATACTTTTTTCATCTTTTGTGAATTTTTTTGTTTTTTTTGTTTTTGGTCATAATTTTATTTTTTTAGACTCCTCTCGTCAAGATGGATGGTTAATTCCACAAAAAATTACGCGAATTTGACAAAAATTCCAAAAAAGACGAACAAAACACACAAAAAAATGAAGAAATAAATTAGGTTAAAAAGAACTCAGCCTTAATTTTAAAAAGTAAAGGGTAAAAGAAATTTTTGTCTATTATGGGAAGACTTTCCAGAGCCTTTTTTTTTTTTTTATGTTTTTCTCAAAAGGTTGATGGTGCCTGCTGGTGCTTGGTGTGCAAGATTTGTAGTTTTGAAATTATGTGGACTGGTTAATTAGTTTTGACCGGCCGTTGGATTTTTCCTATATTCCTCGCGAAGTTGAAAATAGGGTCAAACAGGGTTTGCCCCACTTCGCCTCATTTTTACTCCATTTGCAATAGTACACAACTAGTCAACCATCTACCAATCAGATGAACCCAAAATGGACTGGTAGTTTGAGAATTTGACCTGAGGGTCGGCTGCAAACACAGAAAGTCTGTATTGCACACGTATCGCAATGTAGGATTCACTATGGATCATATATCCGAATGAGAAATTCAATGATTAGATCGAGTATTTATGTATAAGTATCGAATTGAGCTAATTTTTAGCACGTGTTCTTAAAAAAAACATTTTAAATTTAATGAATAAATCAAATCGTTTGTGTGAACCCCGTAGTGGACCCCACGTCATAATCTATTGTCTATGTCAATAGAACTATAGCAGCTTCCTGGGTGCAAAATCGTGCCAAATTTTTTGGGTTGGGCCTGGGGCCGAAGGGAAGTAGCGTTTGGTGTGTGCGCGAAGTGGGCGACGTTTGGGCCCAAGTAAGGGAAGAAGGTCCGCCCCAACCCACGAAACCATGCATGTTTGGAGGGATGTGGTATGTTGCCAAGCACTCAAGCAGCTAGCACCTTGCACAGTAATCGATGACTCGGGCCTCGTTTGATAACAGTGATAGATGGATGGGATTCGTAAGGAGATGGGATTAGGATTGGGATTCGTAAGGAGATGGGATTGGTAATGAGAAGGGATTGATAATGAGTATGTTTGTTTGGGATGGGATTAGATGATGGGATTATTAATATCATGTTTGTTTGAGATGGGATTAGATGATGGGATTGGATTGTTAGAAGAAATTGGTAATGAAAATGGATTTGTAATGTGAAGGAGTTGGGATTGGACTATTAATACCCTGTAATACCAAGTCCCACGGGGTATTAACAATACCCCCTAATACCCCCTCTATTAATCCCATCGGACTATTAGTCCGAACCAATTTTGGTTACCAAACAAGGTATTACTAATACCATCACCTTCACAATCCAATCCCAACCTCCAATCCCTTTATCAAACGGGGCCTTGGATCTTAATCGAGTAATGGCGATTTAGATTTGTTTGTGCTTAAATTCGATCTGAGGTGTCCGTGCCGAGATGAACGACTGAACCAGCCGCTTTACACCCACTCGTCAGCATGTCCAAGTCCTTGGAACGTATTTGGCATTATCCTAGTCAAGAGGGAATAAGAAGTGGGGTTGGGTATTGCCTAAAGTTGGGCCGGAGAACCATGCAGAACCAGTAGGCCCTATGGGCTCGGATGTATTTGCTTTCAAATTCCTGGACACATTCGTCATTAATTAATACTCCCTCCGTTCCTTTTTAAATGTTCCAGTTTGAATAATACGCAGTTTAGGAGTCAACTTTCACCTCTACTTTACATTTTTTCTATCAACTTTTCTCTCTACTTTACACTTTTCATACCAACTTTTATTTCCACTTTTCAAAATTAAACTCCAATTTACCCATTAATTTATTAAATGAACACTTATTTTGAAACAACCGAAAATAAAATACTGATCATTTAAATCGGGATAGAGGGAGAGTGCAAAATTAAAAGAGGATTTTTGGACACGAAAATTCAGACATAGGAATTAATGATGCCAATGCCATAAGTATTTTTTGGCTTTGTTCCAGAAACTTTCTTAAAAAATAAGCAGCTTATTTCACATTTTCAAATACAAAAATAATGTAAATAAAAAATAATTTTTTAATTTTTTTTGCATCGTTTAAAAGATCTCGATGAGATCTTTCAAAACAAGATCCATATTGCATATTTTTAAATTTCAATAAACCTATAAATTTTTAGCTTGAAATTGTCTTATTAAAAAATAAAGGCTGTTTTTTGCTTTCCGGAACGGGGCGTTCAAACAATCTATCTAGTGTCAGTACTGTGTCACAGTATGGCCTCACTCTTTCTTTCTTTCTTTTTTCAATTAAAATAAAAAATTTTGGATAAAAATTGCTAAATTCGTCTCTAATTCTTTACCCACCAAAATGAGCTTTTTCTTCGAACAAAATCAATGGATCAAAATCTATTCTTCTGATTATACTCCAAACACTCTCATGGACCTCTACGAACCCAGGAGGTTGTGTGTGGCACCGTGCTGTGCACATCTGAACCATTTATCTCAACAATCAACTGTGCAGATTGCTAGGTGATGTGTGTAATCTTAACTGTCCAGTTGTTCGACAATCCGGACCATTGAATACCGAAATCAACGGTTCGGACACAACACCATCCCCCAATTGCTAAAATACATCCTCCAAACACTTTCAAATATTCACGTTCTATTCTAATATATCCAGAATCTATAATTCACAACACAAAATCTTTTCACCCAAAAAAAAAAATTTAAAGACTCTCAGACATCCCTATTTTGATAGATTAGAGATTTATTGATAGAGTTGCATCTGTTCGTTGTGTAATGTCCCTCGTCGGCCAAAAAGGAAAAAAAAAGGTTTATAAAAAAACGCCCACTAGATACTGTATAAATTGAGGTTAACCTTTCGAGCCATGTGGTTAGACGAATAGTCAGGTCAGCTGTACGGGGTCGTTACAGTTGGTATCAGAGCACAACTCTGTCTACATGGTGGGGGCCACCTCTAGAATCTAGTATGAGCACTTTGATTGTTCTATACAGAAGTAAGTGCCACACCATAACCACCAGGAAAAGGTTACTGGGTCAATGCAACAAGGACGTTGCAGCCAAGGTGGAGATGTTGTAATGTCCCACATCGGCCAAAAAGGAAAAATGGAAAAGGTTTATAAGGAAACGCCGACCAATTACTGTATAATTTGAGATTAATTTTTTGCCATGTTGTATTAGGAGAATGGTTAACACAATGACACCTACTTAGACGAACAATTGTGTCTTTTCTCCTTGGAGAAATTGTCCAGAGAGTAGTCCATGCTTCTTTTGGGTCTTCTTAGAGCAGTACATAGAATTATTTTCAGTTGATTTTTCGATCTTCGTATTTTGAGAGATCGACATTCTAGGATTTGTTATTATTTGGGTACTGTATGCCTTCAGGTGTGTAATCCTCAAGTTTTTTTTTTTCCAATTTTTTGTTGGAAATCTTTCCCTTTTCTCTAATAAATTGTTATTTTTGTTGATAAAAAAAGAGAGCAAAATCCACTTTGACCCCCTGTGGTTATCACCACGTGCGGATACCTCCCTCGTGGTTTAAAACTGAGCACATAACCTACTTGTGATTTTGAAAATGTGCAAATAGACCCCTTACCCTTATGTTTTTCATCCATATTAATGGACACAACATCAAAAGACCGATATACCCTTATCACGTCTCTTGATTCTTCTTCTTTTTTAAATCTAACCACACTATCTCCTATATCAAAAATTGAATCCAAACTGTTGATATTGTAAATTTTGACGAGTACTATATCTATGCCAAAATTCAAGTCAATCAAAAAATGAAAAGCTCATGGTCGAATCGATTTTGTTATGAAATTAAAATTTCAAATTTGAAGTTACTAAAAATTAGATCATTGGGTTATTGATATCTGATCGAGATGATTTTTTTACAGAGATAATCTATTACTTATTTAATGCATTATTATGAATGAGTCATATTACATTCTAGAACCGTGTGAGATACACCTCCGTTAATATGGATGAAAAACATGACGACAGGGGGTTTATCCGCACATTTTCAAAACCACAAGTAGGTTATGTGCTCAGTTTTGAACCATGAGGAGATATCCGCACATGACGATAATCACAGGGGTGAAAGTGGACTTTGCAAAAAAAAAAAAAAGAAAGAAAGTTCTGCCTCCAAGTTTTATCTGTTTATGATTTTAATGAACAGATATCGTTTAACACCCACTTTACTAGTATATGTCAGTTACCATGCAGTCAATATATCTTCCTACAAACCTGTGCATTTTAATCCTTAATTAATACTCCATGCTTTATTGCATGTGTCGGATTTTTCTTCTTTAGCTAGCTGAGATCTTTGTTATAGATCGAGGATGACATGCACACATTCATGAACGTACGCACCATGTATATCTTGTGTTCTCTTGATATTATAATCGTTGTGATTATTTGTGGATCAATGTTGTCTCTTCTTATGTATTTCGTGACTTATGCATATATATACAAATTGCTAGCACTTCTGATTAGGAGAGAGTGTTCTTACAAAAAGGACATAATTAAGCATAAAATACCACGTAAGAAACCCTTAAGATATCCTCCACTGTGTAGATGTTGATGTTGAATTTAACCTTCACCTACAACGCCACTCTGCCAAGGTTTCTTTTTGCCAAATATGTTTGGAAAACCGACATTTATATTAGCTCGATCATCAGTGAGAGTTGATGGACATCACTAGGGTATTTATGATGATTGTCACTTGAGTTTCATGAACATAACCTCCTTCTGTACCCTTATATAGCAGATTTGAATCTCCTTTTTTTTTTAATTTTTTTTAATTTTTTTAATTTTGCGTAATGAAAGCTGTGTAAACCCTAAATCTTGAAACCCAAACTAAGCATTTGTCTCTTCGAAGCGTCTAGCTACTCATAATACGGTTATAGTGATCTCCCCGAGTAGGATTTGAACCTATGACCAACCGTTGATTTCACTTTTTTTTTTCTCTTCTTCACGTCCAGAACGGAACTCCAGCAAATCCTCAACTCCTCGAATCCAATGGATGTTCACACACATTCTTTGACATGATCCTGAATGATTTCATTCAAAAACTCCGTGTATTATCTATTCCTCTTGGCTTTACTGTCTTCATATAAATTTTTTTTCCCGGGCATGTTGATTTCTGTTTTACCTACTGATTTCAAGAATGTGATATCGAACTTGTATCAAAATTAGTGCCATTTCTTGTACTCGTTTCTAACCTGATTGCAGGTCATACGATTAGTTTAGAAGTAGGTGTGAATTTAGTTAAGATTTGCATTTCTAGCGATAATGCTAAGGGCGACATACCAACCGTCGTTTCTTTTGTGACGAAATCTTGCTCATTTGGTTTCCAATAAAATTTATCTTGCCGATAGAAAAACCTTAAAATTAACTGAAAGATATCATTTAATTCAACACTTGCATCATTATGCCTTCAATCATTAGTTTCTTTTCTTGAATCACTTCTTCTCTTTTTTTTTTTTTAATAAGATGGAATATTCAGTTTCCTGTTGCAAACTTCCTTGATTTGCCTAGCATATAAATACATCTTGTTTGGTTGAGAAATTATACTGAATTAGAGTTGCCCTTGAAAGCCAATAATTGACAAGGAAATTAAAGAGAAAATGTGATGATTTAGGCCTCATTCCGTTAAGATTCTTATTTTTTAAATATTTATTTTTCGCTTTATGAGACATGTTATTCTCTTCCAATACATCACCTTTAATTCAACAAATAAGTACTTATTTCCCTTGGAACAATTAAGATAAACTGCTTTTTCTTTTTCATTTTTTCAGCTTATACAAATAAAATACAATCAGTACACATAAGGCACCATCTTAATACGAGGTTTTTTGTTTACAAATACCCACAACGTAGGATTAATTAACCACACATACTACAACAATCAAATTGGAACACTAGACAACCTTGAAATCCACACACAAAATGGAGATACAAACCCTAGACCCAAAATTCTCATCAACTATATCTTGTAATTGCAGATTTCACTTTCAGAACTTCTTGTCAACTTGATCATGAAACCTCTTGAGCTGTTCATTGTGATTCAAAGCAGATCCCGATGACATGATCGGAGCAATATCCCAACCGGCACCAAAGGTGAAATTCTGAGGAGGAGTGGGAGTACTCGAGATGATCAAAGGGTCAGAACTACCACAAGGTACAATCCCATTAAGCTGTTGTTGTTGTTGTTGCACTGCTTGATGTTGAATACTATTGAATCCATCTTCATTGATCAGCGAATTCAAGAACGAAGAGAACACATCGTCGGTGCAATAGTTAACCTCGTCGTCTTCCTCATTTCCAACCCCATTATTGATGCTTCTGACCAACCCTAATCCAGAAAATTCAGGATTCGGCAAATTAGGGTTAGGGTTTGCCAACATCTGATTTGAGCCTTGGTAATAATACCCATTTCCCTTGTTCATCACAGGAATTCGGTTACTGCTAACGACAGGTTCTAATTCCAAGGAAGGAGTAACGATATTCTGGTCAGCGTATGGCATCAGATTCTGATTGAATTTTGAGGAAGAGAGCTTGTTTTTGTTGTCGTCTTCTGCGGGAGAATCAGGGTTAAGTGGCTTGTGGGTTCTTGGATCGATCCCTTGGCTGATGAGCTTCTTGCTGAGGTGAGTGTTCCAGTAGTTCTTTATCTCGTTATCAGTTCGTCCCGGAATTCTTCCCGCTATCAATGACCACCTGTACATACAAATCGAAGTTTAATCCACACGAATGGAGTTAAATCGAATCCAAAACACACATTATATAATCATTTGATTTTTAGTCTCTTCGCGCAATTTGGGACGGAGGGAGTATGACACATCCATATGAATCTGGGAATGTAAGATGTTCCATGTCTGGACTCAATGTCACTCTGGAGGTCAGAAATGAGCTAATTCAATACTAGCAAAACAAAATCACTGAATTGTGACAATTAAGCTGAAAACAATCAAAACCTAATTCCCAAAGTAGATAGAGTGGCGGCAAAAAGATAGATTTGCAGGAGAGAGAGAGAGAGAGAGAGAGAGAGAGAGAGAGAGAGAGAGAGAGCGAGCTTACTAAATTGGGAAAAAAAGAAACCCTAAATAGTGACAAGCTGAAAAAACAATCGAGAAACCCTAGTACAGTTGTACCCAAATCTGATATAGTGGCGACAAAAGGATAGATTTGTATTGTAGAAAGCGGGGTGGGGGGGAGAGAGAGAGAGATACCGGTTGCCGAGGAGGCGGTGGAGGCGGAGAATGAGATCCTCCTCGTCAGGGGCGATCTGGCCGCGCTTGACGTTGGGCCGCAGGTAATTCATCCACCGCAGCCGGCAACTCTTCCCGCACCGGAGCAGCCCCGCCCGCTTCGGCATCGTCCGCCACCGCCCTTCCCCTTCCTTGTTTATGTAATTCGCCAGCACCTCGTCCTCCTCCGGCGTCCAGGGCCCCCTCTTCAGCCCCACCTTGCTGCAGCACGGCGTCGTCGTCGACGTATTCGTTTTACCACCACTACCCCCTCCTCCTCCTCCTCCTGCTGCCGTTGTTGATGAAGATGATGTTGACGGGTGCCTCATCTCTCCCTCTCTCTCTCTCTCTCTAGAAGTTGTGTATCTGTTTCTCTCTCTCTCTCTCCCTCTTTGATGTTGATGAGATTGGGATTTTAGATGATGAGATTTGGATCCATGTGTTTATTATTATGTTTTCGTCGTTCGTAAAGTAGTAGTAGTAGTACTCCACACAGGTGGACAACCCCTTTATGCAAGAGATGTGGGGATCGAATTTCATTGTCTCAACTGCCCCTTTTGGCGCGTGAATCACCATCCTAGTTAATGGAAACCTGGCTTATAGCTTCTCCCCCTGCTGCGTCGTGTTGTGAGCAATTTTGTTCACCCGCCGTAAAAGTCGGTTGTGTACTGTTCACTTTGCACGAGACTTACATTGGCCCTCTCCCCACTTCGAATTTAAATTTTTGTTCATTCTATGGATCTTGATGCATGTTTTAGTTGATAATCGATAAGCGCAACATCCAAGCATATAATTTGTCGATCAGAATTCTAGAATAAAATCTTTTGATTAAGTACTTACAGTTTGGTAATTGAGCAATTTTCTCCCCGAAAATTGGCTGCAATACGGAGTCCTCAAAAAATGAATGGGTCGATCTATCATCGAACGATACTCGACGTGAGCTAGCTAGCAGCTCTTTACAAACAGAAGAAAAGTAGTGATGATCAGCTCGTTCGTTCATTGGTAGGTGAACTAAAGGGCATTCTCTGCGAATTGCAATTAAGGCACGGGGTACTCTTTATGCTTTGATGATCTGAACTATTTAAATCTCAATATGTATATATATATAGAGATCATCTACGTATACGTAAGAAATTACTTAATTTAAATCAATTATCGGTAAGTATCTCGTGAAATGATTGTTTCAGGTTATTGTTACTACAATTAACACTCAATTTAATTACATACTAGTGCATAGTATTTGTCAATATTATTTCCTTGTGTGATTTTGTAATAATGAAACAATTCATCCCGGTATATTTATAAAAACCAATAGTATAGGTGGGTAGACATGTGACTCAAGTGCCCAACTACAGTGTCATCTTTTTTATTTTATTTTGATCAGACTACAGTGTCATCATTAAAAAATGATGTCGCGGTTAAAAGACAAATGGAAGATGCTCCTCCCGGTAGAGCGGTGCAGAGTGGCTGATCTGACCGCTAATCTCGGCAATTGACCAGATTTGTATGCGCTCAGATTCGATCCAAACAGTTTTTGCCGCGATGAACAACCGGCTCGACAAGCATCCATCACCGGGTCCACTGAAAAGCTTCAATTGTGAAATGGTAATCTGGAATTCTGGATTAGCGTCGACGAAACTTTTGTTTCTTATTACTTTGTCTACTTTATTGATTTATTATTTTCGTTTTTGGTATATTCTTTTCTTCTTGTGTTTGGTAGAAACAAATTCTCAAAAGCATTGTTAGGGTTTTTTTTTTGGTTCCAACCTAAAATCACTAAATCAGTTGGAGTAAAAGGTGGAGTAACCTTTAAATTTGTGGAATTGGGGTTGGTGCTGTGCAATAATGTGCGCAGCACCGTGCTGCGCTCTTCTGAGGCATTGGATCGTGCATCCGACGGTTCGGATGCAATACGATTGAAAACCGTTTATTGCCGAAATGAGATCTGAACCGTCGGATGCACGATCCAATAGCTAAGAGGTGCACAACATGGTGCTCTGCATATCACTGCACATCACCATCGCCCATTCTTAAATTTCTAAAGATTGAATCGGCATCTGTACTCTTCCAAAATAATCTGGCTAGGACCACAACCATTGAACACCATCATGAATAGCCTTGTCGAACTGACGTGCATCTGCGCGTCTTTCGATAGCACAAGAACAATATAATTTCTGTATATGAGTTCTGGAAAAACGAAAGGACAATAATGTGTACACGGGGCCGATCAATATGTAGCCAAAACGGAGACACCCTCACGAGCTAGTGAGCTACCTTCCTGAGTTCCTGACATCAATACAAGAGACCCCAAAATGAATTCTGCCCAATAACTCTATCGACATGTGGCATTTAGGCTCCGTTCCGATGTATAATGATTTTCTTGTAAAATATTTTTTTAGAAAATAAATTTTTAAAATTTTTATTTTTCGGTGATTGGTTGGCACTTGAAAATATTTTCGAAAATCAACTAAATTGTGTAGGGAGGGAGATGGGGAGTGTAAACGGTGGAGAGATATGAAATTATTGGAATTATACGTAGGTCAGGACTGACGATCGAGGATATTGAGTAGTGAGAATTGCAGTAGAAGCTAACGGGTTCATTTTGGAAAATAACTTACGGAAGATTTAAGAGTAAGTCATTTTTATCCAATTGATGGAAAATGTTTTACATGTAAAATATTTTCCTCATTTTTTACACAACCAAATACCGAAAAATAGGTAAAATATTTTACCGAAAATATTTTACTTCCAAAGAAACGGAGCCAAAAGTATCGAATCAATAACTATGCTTTCCAGATTCGTTGAACTAAACGGAGGCTTTTCGGTTGTCTCGAGAGACCTTCTGTATATTGTTAGCTAATTAGCTCAATCCTAAACAACCCGTAGCTTACAATAAGCATTTCAATTTCAAAAAAAAAAATCGAATTTCAATGTACTGTATGTACACATAAAAAAAAACTCCAAATAAATTTCATCAAATGGGCCTTTCCTTTGAATTCACTTGTTCTTGTCAGACAATTAAGTAAAAAACTGATAAAGCTTTTATCGATATCCGATTGAATTAATCTATTAAAAGAGTTCTTAAAAATATTTTAAACAAATTGAGTAGATTGCAGATTTAAAAAAAAAAAAACTGAGTAGATCTGATCATGTGTATGTGCGCGCGTATTTCTAGTTTTATTCCGCAACTTTACGCGCGGATGGGGCTATCCATTTAATTTGGGATGATGGATAGGACCCACAAAACCGCCAAGGCGCCAATCATACTGTACTTTATAAGAATAAAATTACACTGATCATCCTTGCAACTTTTCATAAATAGAGAGACGCCCCTCAAGTTTTTCCAAAATAGCAGTGACCTCCATTGTGAGAATTGTGTGAGTTGTTAGTACCCAAGAAAGAACATCGCAGATTTACCGATGCAACAAATTGGTTTGCAAATCATTTAAGGGGTTATAATCAGGGTTACTTAGGTTGCCACGCTGAAGAAAATTATTCAAGTTCTTCCGCAATAATGCTTCAATGGCTCTTGAAATCTCGTTTGCATGTAGGGTACGAATCACACCCTATTTTGTGATGGAAAAGTCGTTGGCTAGCAATGCTTTAGCAGAATAATGTTTTTGGGATTTCTACAAAAGCATTGATTCTTCTATTTTCTATTCTGTTCCTACGCACGTAACGTTCGGTTCATCCACCTGTTGTACTTCATTTCTCTTCTCTAGGTTAACCATGGTCACTACCCACCTACTTTCAAAGCCCCTTCTATTATATTATATTCCTATGTACGTATTGTTCGGGTCAAAGGAATTACGCAATTTACACTCTATTTAACGCATTGTTAGTAATTAATCCGGCCCAAACGGTGGAGTTCATAAATTCATACTAACTGCTTCAAGTATAATGGAAAGAAAATTGCCTCATTTTCGTTCAGATTATAATGCAGCTAACACTTTTTACCTCATGTATATAATGCTTTTACCCATTGGGTATACTCCAAATGTAGATCATACTTATATTGGTATAATTAGGGGCCGGTATTTCCACTAACCAATTAGTTATGGATCACAATTTTTTCGTTTTGTTTTTATTCAATTTTAATTTTTTCATATTTGTTAATTTTGCGCCAAATTTTTAAATATTATTTGGTTCGTCTAGATGAAAGGAATCGGAAAAAGAAAAGGTTATAACTTTTACACAAGTATTTTTGGAAATATCCAAGAAAAAGTCCGAAAAACTGACTTTTTGAGTTTTTGCTTGGATATTTTTCAAAATACTTGTGTAAAAGTCACAATTTTTTTCTTTCTGATTCCTCTCATCTAAACAAACCAATGTTACATAAAAGTTTAGTGCAAAACTAACAAACGCGAATTTTTTTGAATAAGAACAAAACTAAAAAAGTTATGGTCCACAACTTGTTGGTCAGTAGAAAAACCCCCTTAATGGTTTTGATTCACTCAGGTACTCCTACCCACTCTTACTAGTAACGGTAAGATTATCTGAGCAAATTGAAACATTAATTGGAAAAATGGACAATCCAGATCATTTGAACTGCATGCCGTGTCAATCCAAAATAAAAATGAGAGAGGATTCAATTCCTTTCCAATCAGCATAATCTACAACTAGATTTTGCCTTTTGTCTTTTCGATCAGTGTATCACTGCAATAAATTAAGTTGTGGTCCACAACTTGTTAGTTAGTGAAAACACTCCCTTAATGGTTTTGATTTGCTCAGGTCCCCCTGCCCACTCTTACTGGAAACGGTAAGATTATATGAGCAAATCGAACCATTAGTTAGAAAAATGGACAATCCAGATGATTTGAACTGCATGCCCTATCAATCCAAAGTGAGAAAATGAGAGAGGATTCAATTCCTTTCCGATCAGCATAATCTACGACTAGATTTTGCCTTTTGTCTTTTCGACTGGATTACACTGCAATAAATTCTTTCCTGGTACTCCATATATAGTCCTATAAAGCAGGCTTTAGAGGTCAGAAATTACAGTGCAACAAATTCTAAGGCAAAAAGACTTGAAGATCATGAACGATACGTCCTTTTTGCCCGTGTTGTTGCTCTTTCTTCTCTCTTGGCCTCTCGTAAGTACTAAGTACATACATATGTGCGCAAGTTCATGCAAATATAATTTATGTTAGGCTGCTAGCCTTTTCTCACTAGCTAGTGTTTTTTATATCTCAAATTGCCGGAGACAACTTAACGTGTACTTCGAGTTCTAATCCCCGAGAAATGAATCCCACATTCCCCAGGGAAGAGGTTTTTGAACCCAAGATATAGGATAAAAGCAAATTAACTTGTAAGTTTTAGATCTTGACCACCCTAATCAACCCACTTATAATTTGTGCCGTGACTAAGCAATATTTTGAGGAGCTTATCACTATCGGATGTAGTTGTATTGATGAAAATCAGATATAAGATACACAGACACCTAAACAAGAATGTGTATATATATATATATATATATATATTGAGATTAATATCTCAGATAATTAAGTGCATTTATGAAAGTCTGTGTATTAAGCATTGAAATTTGTGAAAGCTGTATTAATTAATGTTTCGACTCCTTGACAATTCGTGTGCATTATTCACGACCCATTAGGTGCCCGTTAATTTTTAGTAATTCATAATAACATATATGGTAGTGTTTTTAACAGAGGAGGTTTTTTTCGATCGGTTAAGTTATTTTTACAAGTTAATTATATACGCGCATACCCTTAAAGCCAGCTTGTATGTAAACGTGTTTTCTATTTTACGTCTTGCGTAGCAACGCATTGTGCAGAAGCAGACTGTGTGGTTGATCGACCTGCCGTGCGCAAACACCGAGCGAAGCAAGATGTTTAAAGGGCTTTTGCTTGAGAACCAACGAAAAAACATTGCAAAACAATTTGTCAGAAAGAAGGCTTCGAACGTGGATGTTGGTTGCCGTGGATTAATGGCGGCCTGTCTTTGTTTCTCGCAATGTACTTCTCAAGGAGCTGGAGGAAAATCGCCTCCCCCTTCTCTTTACATTTGAACTAATTAAGTAGCCCTAATAATGAATCAATTAACTTATTAATCAGCTTTGTACCCTAATCGTGTACAGCCGGAATAGGGCAAACCGGTCGAGGTTTGCCATATCGCCTCACTCGTAATCTGAATTGCGCGGTTCTTGTTCCTATATGTAGGTCAATGCTATTTGAAGCTAATAGTCTCAGAAACTTGCGAAAACAAGCAATAGACATGAAGGGATATGGCCATTCTCACTCAATCATAGCCAGAACAGGACAAACTGGTCGAGGTTTGCCATATCTTCTTGCTCGTGAATTTTAAGTGCGTGGTCTTGTTCCCATATGTAGGTCAATGCCATTCGAAACTAATAGTCTCTGGAACTTGCGAAAAGGAGCAATAGAACGAGGGATATGGCAATTCTCATGCAATCGTAGCTAGAATCGGGCAAACCTCGAATTATTATGGTGGTTAAATGTTGTTTTGGTCTAGTTTTATTTTCACGCCCTCATTTTATTTAAGATGCATGTCACTCCAAATCGATATCTTTCATTCCCGAAATAAACAGGACACGAACGGATTGATTAGATTGTTAAATTAAATTGGTAATTGCCACTAGAAAAAATGTTCATTTTCAAATGGTTTAACTTACCCGAGAAAATCTTATTCACAAAAGAGCCGTGAATAAGGTTTATGGTGCTCAATCTCGACCGTTCAAAAGTGTTTTGGACGATCCAAATTTGTTTTTAATTCGGATTGTTCAAAACACCTTTGAACGACTGGGTTTGCGCAAAGGGATGGCAATCGGGGCATTCGGGGCGGATATGGGGAATTCCGTACTCGATCCCCGAAACCGAACCTCTACCCATATCCGCCCCGATACCCGAACGGGGAGAGCAACAAGAAACCATAACCGAACCATTCGGGGTTCGGGTAATCCCCAAACCAATTGGGTACCTGAACCAAATGACAACTGCTATGGGCAGATCTGAAAATTTTGAACGATTTCAAGTTTTTTGGGTGGGTTCTGATCGAGAGAAGAAAGGAGGAGTAACAGAGAGAGAGAGGGAGAGAGAGGACGTATGTTTGGAATGCGCCGGAGTGGCCGATCTCCGGAGCCTCCGATCTATGTGTTCGACTAAATATTTGCTTGACGACTTTGGAGAAGGTGGGTGGAGGTGTCTCATGAATGAGAGAGAGAGAGAGGACAACGAGCGGCGGTGAGGCCGTGAGGGGTTCTCTGCAACGACGCAGAGGAGAAGATGGGTGGGTTTGAGGTTTGAGGTTTGAGGTATGAATGTGTGCTGGTCATTGTAACCCTAATTAATTATAAATAAAAGGTTATCACACTCCAGGCCCTTAAACCTTAACTCACATGCAACAATCTGGTCTCTAAATTTGTAGACATATGCACTTTGACCACTACTGGACTCCTATATATATATATATATATATATATATATTTCCGTTCGATTTGGTTCGGGAATCGATTCGGGGATTTGCTAAACCATACTCGAACCGATACCTGTTCGGTTATCCAAGGCCTCAACCATATATACCTATACCCACGGGGAATTTTTCGGTTATGGTTCGGGAAAAATTTTCGGTTACGGTTTGAGTACCCATCGGTTCGGTTGCGCGGAGCCGTGAATAAGTTTCTCTGAGCTTGTTTGATAACCTAAATTCAGCACTTAAAATTGAATCAATTAAGTAATAAGTGATTCAGTAGGTTTGATAACCATATTTTACATTGCTTAACAAATTAAGTACTACTTAAAACATAGGCTAAAAAGTTAAAAAAAATTAAGTTGGTTTGAGCTACTTAATTCTGGCAGAATTTTTGTGTACTTATATTTAATTATAACACCACAACCACTCCCACCAACACCTCCGCCACAACCACCACCACCTCCACCACTTCACCACCACCACTACACCACCACCACCAGCTCCACCACTCTACCACCGCCACCACTACTCCACCACTTCCTCCACTGCTGCCACCACCACCACCACCACTATCACCACGACACCACCACCACTACCACCGCCACCACCACCACCAGCTCCACCACTCCACCACTGCCACCACCACTTCCTCCACTACTGCCACCACCACCACTACCACCACCACCACCACCTTCAACACCACCACTCCTCCTCCACCACCACCACATCACCACCACCGCTCCTACCACCTCCACCACTCTACCACCACAACTACTACCATCACTACACCACCACCACAGCTTCTACCACCACTCTACCACCTTCATCACCACCACTCCACCACCACCGCCACTCCACCACCACTATCATCACTACACCACCACCACCACCATTTCCACGTACCACTCCACCACTACCAACACTACACCACCACTCTACCACCTCCACCGCCACCACCTCACCACCTCCACCACCACTTTTCCACCATTACCATAAGTATATTGTGAATATTAGTAAATTAAGAGAGAATTGGAACAAAATTAATTCATTATTTTTTTAATTCAGTACTTAATATATTTATCAAACAGCATTTCAGCTTAAAAATTTCAGCATTCAGCTTTTAACACTTAATTTTTCAGCTTTCAATTTCAATTTTATCAAACAGCCACCAACCTCACGAAACTAACCATGCGTAAAAGAATTCAGTAACTTTTAGAAGGACAAGGGGTTGACACTTGTAGAGAGAGAGAGAGAGCGAGAGCAGTATGTGCACATTTTCCCGAGAGAGAGAGAGAGAGAGAGAGAGAGCAGTATGTGCACATTTCCCCCAATTATTTGCCCATATGACTAGCACAAATCGTTGCGTAATGCAACTAATTAAACTATGTGATCAAGAGCAATTTTGTTCATCCATGTCGAGGGTATGCTCATTTCGAGTCTCGTTCGACGATAAATTCATTTTGTATAGATTCATTCAGTATCAAACAATGCAAAAATTCAGCTTCTTAAAATTTATTTTCTTACTTGAAAAATGTTGGACTCAATTCTTAAATGTTTTGGTCAAGGGCTTACCCATATTTGATTGAGCTAGATTTTTGTAATAGTCTTCTAACAAATAAATCTGGATAGAATAAATAGTTTCAATTATCGAAATGAGATTTGGAATGAGCACACTCTCGCGAGGGTGGAATAAAATTCTTCTCATGTCATTGGAGCGAGTTGGTGGTGGGGGGTGGGGGGGAGAGTGTGGTGTGTGGAGAAGCCCTAAACCCAGACCTAGCAGACGCGCTGAATTTGTAACATGTTCTTTTTTCCTAAACATATTTTCATACAAACTATACTCGAGTAGTGTTCATCTAAGTGTACATACACGAATGTTGCGGTATCGATCAAACTGATGTACACGAAACAGAGTTTCAGCGAATGGCGTGGTTATAGTCATGGTAATGGAAATTTTTGTAGACAAAGTGAGACAGCCACCTTGAACCCACAAAGCACAGAACTGCAATGGCAACTAGAGTATTTCGCGCAGCTGATGATAACATTTCCTGCTTAACTGCAGCAACGATCCCACCAGAAGCCAACGCGATGACTTGTAACGCGATCTCAAGCGCGTTAAGGCCTTTATATGCAACCCTGCAGCTGCTGCAATTCGTGACGTGGGACCAATACCTGGACCATTTAAGATAGAAACTCTCAACAAATGGAAATCTCCAAAACAATTTTCCGATATCATTTGCCAAACAAGTTTCAATAGTCTTCCGAAAATGAAAACATATGAACAAAAACAGCATTGTGTTTGCCATTAGCTGTTGTATGTTGGCATTGTCCCACATTAGTTAACTATCACCTCGAAAACTAGTATATGAGCCTGGGGGGCCTTTCCATCCATTACCAATTGGTTTTGTAGAAAGTTACCTGTCCAGTAGTTGTTCTCTTGGCGGAGAAGGGGGAAGGGTTCCGCCGAACTTCGTTCCCCAATCAACTTGACCACCTGCATGCTTGATTAACCACCTTCTAAAACCGACAACCTGGGCATCGGACTTTGTCGGAAAAAAACAACTTTTTTGCCAATTTGAAGGACCGGTGTCCATTATCTTCCGTTCCTGAGATGAAAATACAAGAGTATGACGCTGCTGCAGAAAGCAATAAAATGTTTTCTCTGAGTGTCTAATTGACTTGATTGGGAACTTTGAAAAGTATTTTGGTTGGTGACATCTTTTTGAGTACTTTCAGTGACAAGGAACCCAAAATATCGAAAAATGATCAGATTTAGTCAAAAGGAACCGATGCGATTGACGGTGCTACCTCCAGATGTAGAAGATAAAGGTCTGAATCTAATAGTAAGTTTTGGCCAAGATGAAGCATCCATCGTGGAACAATTCGATCGATCCAAACTCCAAAGTTTCTCGCAGAGGCCCATATTAATCTGCTATTACCCGGACTAACTGGAACACAGATAAAATTAAAAACAAGTCTTCGTTGTGACACAGGTGAAGATGGCTCCTGAATATAAGTAAAAACGTTAGCTCTTATACTAAACCGCAGCCAAGATGCGTAAAAGAAAGAAATACTCCCTCTATCCCACTTTGTTTGTCCATTTTGTACCAATTCGGTTGTCCATTTGAAAAGGTCAAGGAACAAAATTCTATGGTATTCCCCTACTGCCCTTCTCTGTTGAATTGAACTAACAAGTCCAGCTTGTATTGAAGCTAGCATATTCAAAAGTTCAAGTTTCTAACATGTAATGATTGTGTTCGCTTAGTAAGCTTCATTTTTCAAGATGGACAAATAATTTGGGACGGAGGGGAGTAAAACAAAAGAAAAATGAAGATCTGAAAGCAGAAGACTTGAGTTGCTCGTAGAAGGAAAAAAAAAAAAAGAGTAACTAAGCGAAATTATCAAGTTGACGCAGTGAAACAGATCACCTGGTTTACCTCTTTGGTCTCAGCTGGTGACACAGATCCTTTACTTTGATCAGCACCAAGAGAGGTAAAAGCGGAAAAAACACAAGGTGCAATAAATCTGGTGTCGGCTGCCTCCTGCCTTGCAATAAAACCATTGAGGTCTGACTTCTTAATGCTAATTTCAAGTGGTCGCCCTCCTTCTCTATCGGCCTTCACAGTGGAATAAACATGGTTCTCAGGTAAATGTACGAATAAATGAAGAGAAATTTTTAAATATTGTAACTTTGAAATTATCATAGTTAGAACACTCATCTGTCTTTAGGACTTGGAACTTGCATTATGCCGTAATGTGCATATGGAACATGAGCAGGGTCCATAAGATTTTCAATCAAAACCTCATACCTGAGAACACGAGCAGGACACATAAGAAGTAGAAGAACTCAAGCAGAAATGGGCATTGAATATTTTGCAGAGAACCTTACATATGTGTTGCAATAAGACTTAAAAAAGTTACTCAAAGATTCAAGCCAGTGACGAAAAGAAACGAATACATCTGTCACTACGATTAGCGCTAACTCCTTCCCTTCTTCTTGTGGGGTATTTTTTCTTGACAACTAGAAAGAAAGATTGTCTCGACCAGATATTCCAAAAAGTTCATTTTCCCCCCGATTTTCCAGCTACTCAATCAACAGCCGGATAAATGAATAACAATAGTACTTAATTGTAGAGAAGAAAGATAGGGAGAATGGTAGACTTTGTCTCTGCATACCCATATGGTATTTCTCTATTTCCCATTGATTTAGTATATGATGGGTCGTCCAATTCTGGCATACATGGTGGTTTTTGCTTCGCGAGGATATCTCTGTGTTGAGGATCTGAGTTTGGCCAAAACCAAACAATGTCATTTTGCACTGTACTGGGATAAACAGCAACACGCGCATTTTTGAATGTGTGGACCTGCACATATCTTTGGAATATCAGAACAGAACGCATAGGTAAGTAGCTACATTAATATGCAAAATATGAACCGAGCCCAGTACAGTGAAAAGATAAACTAGCAAAGAGATGGAGTTTAAACTTGCAGAATTATGTCATTGCGCGCTTGAAAGAAACAGGAGATGCATAACTGTTTCTCATCTTATAACAACTCGTATGCCTGGTTTATCATAATTATGAGCAACCGAAAATGAGCACAACATTGCAAGGCTTCTTCTGAAATGGCATAGGCAACAACCCAATGGAACTCTTGCAATATTAATTCCAGAAAGGTTAAAAGCAAAAGATAATGAGTTTAAAGCTACTAACATGTTGAAAAAATTTCAAGAATTAATAGGGAAACCAATGAAGGACCGTGAAATGATTACCTCCTAATTTTTCTCTGTCTGGATCTGGATTTGAAGCGAAAAGAAAAGATACGATTTTTCCCTCAGAATTCCAAGTTCTGTTTCCCATACCTTTTTCTGTTCTTTTCCTTCATAGATCCAAGATCCAAACACTGTTTTTGAAAGTAGCTAGCCATGGACTAAAACCTTAATAAACAAGATGCGAGCAAATTGGGAGTCAGGAGTTTTGACAAAAATTAGGTGTTCAATATCGACTAGCCTAAAAGCTTAAGCTGTCAAATTGGGAGTTTTGACAAAAATTCACCTGCTTCTCTTGTAGATATTCTCATCCAATTATTGCTCCACCTTTATGAGTAAAGTTCTAATTTGTAATACAAGAAAAATACTAGTTAGTTCAAACTTTGTTATTTATACCCTACCCTAACATACCACAATTTAAGCGTGTGGCAGACCACGTTCCCGTTCCAGTTACTGGGATCAGTATGATCCAGCGTTCCAGGTAATGAAGATGTAGTCTACTTATAACCGGCCAATGAAATTAACAAAAATTGCCAAAAATGGATTGAGATCCTCGAGGAATTCACAATAGCAGAGTGTTCGTTCGAAGGAGTATTACCGGAGGTCCTTCTGGGGGTGCCTGAGGAATGAACTTACAATCACCAGAACCGTTGAAGCACCAACCATGGTACACACATTGCAACCTACCCCACTGATCAATCCTTCCTTCAGACAATGGAGCCAACCTATGAGGGCACCTATCATCAAGCACCTTCCAAGCACTCTCATTCCTATCCCACCACACCACCACATCAAGACCCATCACTCTCTTTGCGTGCGGGACCCTCTTGTCCAGGTCACATACCGGCATAATCGGATACCACTGCGCGTTCCAGTCGAACTTCTCCCCTTGTTGGCTGTCATGGATTACTGTAGAAACGGCCGGCGATGCGGCCGTAGAAAGCCTGGATTCTGGTTCTTTATGGTGGGACGTTGATGAGATATATGAATTGGGTCGATGGTTGATTGGGAAATTCAACATGGGTTTTTCGAATCGGGGTCTGGGAAGTCTAGCTGGGATCGTTGTGAATTGAAATAAAGAAAACGAGGAGGTTCTGAGAGCTTCCATTGAACCTTGTTTCCACAATGGATCAGGGTTTTGATTTGATTTTCCAAGTTCATGCTGTTTGTGGGAGACAGAGTACTGTTGCATGCATGTGTAAGCTCTAAACTTTTTCTTTTTCTTTTTGGGGATTCCATGTATTGAGAAATATTTTTCTCCTTCCCATATTAAGCAGAAAGTCTACGGTACAGTAAACTGTGCACAGATTGTGCACAGATTTTTTTTGGAGCCCATTAAGAGTCCCATACAAGTTATCCGAGCCGTTCATTATGTTTAAAACATTTTTTCAAGTGCCCCCGCGGAAAATCAGCTCAATCCGACACCTATAAATACTTGATCTAATCGTCTAACTTTTCATTCTCTAAAAACCCGAATGAAAAGTAAGATAATTAGATCAAATACTTATAGGTATCGGATTGAGTTAATTTTTCGCAGAGGCCCTTGAAAAAATGCTTTAAAAATAATGAACGGATCGGATAACTTGTGTGGGACCCTTAGTGGGCCCCACAAAAAAATCTGTGCACAGATTACTGTACCCGTAGCAAAGTTCCATATTTATATGAATTTTCTAAAAACTAGTCCATGACGTGGACATTATTTGCCCCTTTGTCCACTGTTCTGCAATTTCCCCCTTTCTTTTTCTTTGTTTTGTTTTGTGTGGTTGCGTGATATTTTTTGGATACCACCCGTCTCAATTACGAATTACAAGGAGTTTAGAAAGTATAAATTATGATGAAAAGCAAAAAAATTACTAAAAACGACAAAAGTACCAAACAACTGTCTTTTTAGTTTAAGTGTCGTCTTATATAAACTTTTTTCAACATCGACCCACATTTTTATATTTTTCTAATTTCTCTCGTCGAGACAAATGACTAATTAAAAAATTACGACAAAAAATTTAACAAAAAGTTACAAAAAAAATTACTAAAAAATACCGAAAAAAGTTTTTAGGTAAAAATTTTACATGAACGGAGCCTAATAGGATGCATAGAGAGACAAGCTACTTGTGATTTGAAATTAAACAGCAATCGTGAATTGAAAAAAGGAAAATGATAGAAACAAAGAAAACTCACTCCGAAAGTATCTCAAAAAGAGCAACTAGTGGTTGAAATTCACTTTAAAAAAATGAAAGAGTATTACTATAATTCCTTCAATTCTCATGGCTTTAGAGGATCATTGAGAAGTTGAGGGGATGGTCGCAATCCCGGAGTAAATTATACCCTACATGATGTTTTTGCGAGCCAACTCGTGGTGGTTTGTCAAATCTGTAATTTCACAGTAAGTGTTTTTTGCAATGCACTTTTATAAAAAAATTAAACAACCATTTTACCATTTTTTGGGGCGTACGGTAATACCCCTTCCATCCCATAACTAGAAATTGTCCGTGCCTGAAGGCACGGCTCGAAATCGGTATTCAATGCATATCCAATTTTGAAGGCCAAGGTCCCATTCGCAAAATTTTAACTACACAAAAAACAAAACAACAATAGCTCAAATATATCCACCGGCTAACTTGAATCAGCACATAAACGAACTAACAAACTAATAGTTGTAGCGCCCGTACTTGAAGGCATTTATCGCCAGCCATTTAAATTCACAACCAGTTCGACCACACTACAAACTATGGATCACAACTAGCAAAACCCAATTGTAATCACAAAATACACTTTATGTGCTTAAAAAAATCAAGCTTCGGACTATAAGATACAAAACCAGTAATTAAACTAATGATAATATAGCAACATCTAGTTTTTATTCATCAAGTTTTCTAAAATTAAAAAAAAAGACAAAATATAATCAGCCCTTCAATTGATTATAAAAGTGTAATTCTACTTCTACTGAATCATTGATAACAAAATTGTAGACTTTCTAAACTTCAAGCTCCAACCAACTCGATATCGATCTGTTAATGGTTAGCCAATGCAACCTGTCAACAAAAAAAAAAAAGCAGCTGGCACTACAGTTCTTATACCATTTCAATTATCTTGTAAGAAATTTAATGTCATAGGACTTGTCAAAAAAAAAGTAAACAACGGCAAATCATGACATATTGATTTTTACGTGGTTCATCCTAAGTAGATACCGCAATTCGATTTTAAATCATCTACTATAAAAATGTAATTCCACTTCTACTGAATCATTGTCCGTGCCTTCATCGAGAAATTCGTTATTCAATATGATTTCGAGTGACCTTGGTTAAGTGTGAGCAAACTGATTGTGTCTAAAGACACATACCAATACAATTTTATCACCACCAAAAATCAATTACTCATTATGCTATTGACTTCATCGATTAATACTACAGAAAAACTCATTTTTGTCCAAAAATAATGTGATTTATATATGACCGACATAGTATAAAATAACAACCATTACAAAACCAAACTTAAGCAAATGAAATAAAAAACCACATGAAAAGCCAAATTCAATATTTACCATAGTCAAATTCAATTCAAACTTTTGGTGGATTCATTGCATTCAAATTCAAACATGAAAAAAAACTCAATAATAGAGTCAATCTCATACACAAAAAGTAACAAAAAGGGTGCTCCGCATAGGTCGTATTTAGCAAAAAGATCATAGTTCGAAAAGTTTGTCTTCATCACTTTTCAATTGTCTTGAAAATTTTCTTTTCATCACCCTACCAAAATTTCTTATATCAAAACATATTTATTTCATCCAAAGAGCAAAATTATACAAAAGAACATAATTATGTGAATTCCCTTTTGTAAAAGTTAAATAGTAACTCAAATAAATTACCTTAGTCATCGATCTCGTCTATTCGTCCGAACACTATTGTGGTACAATCATTTCTTTTGTAGATGTACTTTTAGATATACTTAACACATCTCATTACAGCAAAAACTTCCACATTGATTTGGGGAGTGAATAGTCTAGCAAGATATGCATTGTAAGGAACCACATCATTATTATCAACTAATTGACCATACACAAAGTACACCTAAAAAGTATAACGCTATTTAACCTTTGTACCAAAAAAATAGCAATGAAAGAATGCAAATAAAAAGGTATACATAATTACAAATTAAGCATGAAATTGAGTAAGTTGTTCTTACAGTTCTCTCGAAGTCCCCGTTGAGCTGCATAAGAGAATAAAGAATTCAATTAAAGGCATATGAAACAAATACTAATTTGATAGCCTACGACCAAGAAATAAAAGGAAACGGATCAACTCACATGGTCATAGATAATTAGATTGTGCTTAAGTGTCCGATGGAATTATCTGAAATCTAAATTGGATCAAAATTTAACAAAGAATTAAGTACTAATAAAAATAATAGGAGAAGAACAAAAGCAGCTTATAAATAATGTCCATAATAGCATGGCATTGTCACCCAATTAATCAACGGCAATTTATCTTACCCGATTTAATTATAGCATGTTCACCCAATCAACGGAAATTCATTACCAAAATTTTTCCCGTATAATCACCCAATCAAGTCACCAAAATTCTTCCGTATAAATCAGTCATTATATTTACCAAAATTCTTCCCTATAATCAGTCATTATGTTTTATAATCAGTCAAACATTGTTCACCCAAACATATCCATAACGGCAAAAGATTGACCAAAAATTTCGTCAATAACTCAATATAATGTCAACCCAAAAATTTCATTCATTGTCAAAAAAAACTGACCATGTTGAACATCTCAACAGCTAGGATTTATGCAGAGAAATGTATGTTAAATCAAACGGTCAAGAACTATGTAGGAAAAATGTGTGGGCCACCACACCGTCGTAAATTGTATTATAGATGTTTGTCCAGTCCGCAAAGGACATAAAAATAATACAATTTTTGCAAGAAAAACTCCAATTTTTTTTTCAACAATTCACTAGATATCGATGAGTTCTTTAAATTTATGAAAAAAAAATTAAATTTTTTCTTGAAAAAATTGCATTATTTTTTAGTCCTTATTTTGCGGACTTGACAAACATTTTGGGCCAGAGGAAGTATTATTTTCAAAAGGAGTCCACATTTCATATGGTGGAAATGGTAATGGTCAAAATTGGGCATGCTGGATAAATTAAATTTAGTTATGGAAGGTGCAGAGAGAGAATGAAAAACATCCAATAAACAAACGAAAATGCTAATGCCACCGACAGCCAGAGCATCGATCGAGAACCAACGGACATGCAGGGCCCACTTTGAGTGGGATCCGGAGTGGGTCCTGCATGCCACTTGTTTTTTTTTAAATTATTGAACGGATCAGATCATTCGTGCGGGCTCCAGAGTGGGTCTCGCGTGCTCATCGGTTCCCGATTGGTGCTGACCAGTCAATGACCGTAGCAGCGTTGATAAACAAAGGAAGGCCTAATGCAAAAAAAAAAGACATTTGTTTGGTTCTCCTCTCAGACATAATCTTTCCAAAAATTTTGATTGCTTCTTCATCCGTGTTTTTTTTTTCTTTAGTGATTTTTTGTCAAATTTTTTTCTTATTTTATACTTTTTGGATGTACATAGCGTACCTCTGTTTAAAAAGTAAAAGAGTTTGTTAAAATATTAAATTTTTTTACTAAAGACAAAAAAATACGCAAATCTATAGAATTTTTTTATCTCAAACCAAACACATTAGTAATGCTACTGGACAAAAAAAACACCCAACTTGTGGAGTATTTATTAGGTGATGGAGATGGAGAGAAAAAAAGAATGCCGTTAGAGAACATGAGAGTATCACCCAATTTATTTTTTCATCTCTAGGTACGAAAGAAAAAAAGTAAGAAATTGGGAAGGTGTAACGACCCGGATTTTTTTTTTTGAACAAAATTTTTTTTTAAAAGGATTTACAAATTTTCTTTCCGTAAAAATTTTATCTTTAATAATATCATTAAAAAGTATTATTAGTATTAACAAAATTCTTTTTGTGAAAAGATAAATACAAAAATAATTATCTTGACTTATTTATTTTTAAGTTGCATGCATGCGTACAACTCCTCCCATCTCTCCATCTCCTACTCCTACTCAATCTCCACTCCCCTCCGACTATAATTCATCCATAATCGCGTCCGTATTCGCGTCCTAAAAAGGTACAACTTCGGTAATTCTATTTTGATCGAAATACTCCTCAATTCTTTATATATACTTCATTACGTCAACCCTAGGGTTCCCCAGGAAAATTATCACGCCTCAACAGTCCAAAACCGAGAGAAAATCAAAGGGAATCGAAGCTGCAAATCCGTGGAGTTCTAGAGAGAGAAAGTGAGAGAAATAAAAGTGGGTTCGCACCTAGACCAACCCGGAACCCAAATTGATCGTTCCAATCTCCTTCTACAAGCCCAAGCATCCACGAACATCAACCAATTCGGCCCCGAGGTTCCCCGATCAAGAAACCCGAAGCTTTCGTTCCAAATTGTCAAGTTTCGATCGAAAACCAATTCAACGCGATTCGAGGTATTATAATTCAATCCGAGCACTCCTCTAAGTATATTTATGATTTATAGACATAACCCAACGTCCCCCGTGACCCCATGCATCGAAACAACCAAAAAAAAAACGAATCTGATCAGCGACCTTGCGGCCGCAACCTGCGGGATTTCCCGCCGCAAGAACCAGAACAGCGGACCTTGCGGCCACCAACTTCCTTCGGTCCAGCCTTGCGGTTTGTTTTGTTTGAGTTCGAATTGGTTTTGCGACCTTTAAAATTTAGGTTTTGACTCCCGAATTAATTTTCTTAGGTTTCTAACACTCTAAAGATCATACCTTGTTAGTTTCATATTTTTTTTATTTAATCTTCTATTTATTTAATTTTTATTCGTAATCGTATAAAAGTTTGTAAACTAAAAACCATTGCGACATTATAAACTACTCTATAAATCCCCAAACTATTTTTCCTAGTTTTCTAACATATCAAAGATCATAACTTACTGATTTCATAATTTTTTTTATGTTATTAGCTATTTATTTTATTTTTGATTAAAGATACAAACGAAAAATAATTGCGACCTTACAAATAATGTTTTTAACATCTAAACTACTTTTTCTAGACTTCTTACATCTCAAGGATGATATGTTATTAAAATAATATTTTATTTACTTAATTACATTTTTATTATTAATTACGCGTTGTTTCTTAATAGAAATACTTTAAAATATTATAAAAGAGGTTAATAATTCCGAATAATTTTATTTAGACTTCTTACAGTCCTAAGATGATATTTTGTTAGAATAAATATATTTTTAATTATTTAATTATTTATATCTATTTAGTCTTCTTTTGCTTATTAACTTAATCTTTTTATTTAAAATAATTCCGTGAACATCCAAACTCAACTTTTAGCACTCGAACTTATTATAGAGGACTGTTAGGACCTTTATTAAGGTTACGATAATTATTCTAACATTTTTACCTAATTAATGTATTTAATTAGTGTTTAATTAACTTAATTACTTATAATTAATTAACGAAAGTCTAGAAAATTATTTTTAAATCTTAATTAAATAATTCTTACATTCTTAATGACTTTGTGACCATACGAGATTAAGGGCAACGGCCCAGTCATAAAAGGTTATGTGATTTCATTGCTTAATAATTGTTTTGACCCGTCTGTTATTCGTTTTCAATTATTATTGAAATTGATATTGTGTTGATGCTTAATTTGAATATTAGATTGGACCCTAGGGACATGGGGTGGTATGCGAAATAGAAATCACGTAGACGATGCTAAATAATGGATAAATTGTGAAGTTTGTTTCTGTTTAGAGGTTGCCTGCAGGCGTGATGTTGAGATATGATGAGATTGTGATGAGAATTAATACTGGTGGGTGTCCAGTGATGATTGTGATAAACTGGCGGGTGTCCAGTGATGATTGTGAAATGGTTATGATGTGGTTTATAAGATAGGCGAACTCTAGCGATGTAACGGCATGATAAGCTTACCCTTTGTTGTAGTTATTGGGGTGCACACTCGGTATATAATTTAGGTGTATCTGCGACAGCAAAAGGGAGTGATCTCATGGGACGGGATATGGCTAGCGGTTGGGGAGGAAAGATCTCGTGGAGAGATCTTAGATTTCATGTTAAGTTAATTGATAGAAATGAATCAAGTTATGGGAATTATCTCTATTTTACTTTTTCGCACCATATATATTTTGTTTGCCTGCTAGCTGTAAAGTAAGAGGGGTGGTTGGGTTGGATTATGTTACTGGGTGATTTATCACTCACGGATACGTCTATATCCTGGCAAATCGATTGCTTCGGCGATCAATTTGCTAGAGGGCGCAGGATTCAATGGAAGAGATTCAACGATGATGCAGTTCGACACGAAAAGAATATCAGTAATGAAGATCGAGGATGCTTAGGATTCGTATCAAGATTAGAGTCAGCTCTGAAGTTAGTGTATTTTGATTTAGTAGATCTATCTTGAAATTGTAATGGTTAAACCATTGTTTTGAAAAATTATATTTATTTAGCAAAATTTTCGCAAAGAAATTATTTAATTTGCACCCGAAAAGTCGGGGCGTTACAGAAAGAAGAAAAAGTAAGAAAAAGATGTTGACCCTGTGCTCCATAATTGGAAATGAGTGTACCGGTTGAAAGACGTAAAGTAGGAAAAGATGAGAATCTACATACTCCGTTCCGTCCAAAAAAGATGACAATTTTTAAAATTTGTGTTATTTTTTATTATTTATATTTTTTAATTTATAATATTTTTTATGATTTTGAAAATTTTGTATTATAAAACTAATCGAGAATTATCAAACAATATCCATATTGCATATTTTTTGAGATCCATATTAAAAGATATAAGAAATTGAAATTATGATAAATATCAAAAACTGACATCCAATTTGGAAGGAGAGAGTACATTTTTTAGTAGAATTCCTTGCATCAGAATATCAGAACATGAAGAAGGAAACTGTTTTTTCTGCAATTATTATTCAACCACAAATACTTATACACATTTTACACATACTCATATTTTTTAGTGGGACTCACACACACTAGAGATGTAATGTGTTAAATGGATTTGTGTAAGTGTGTGTGTAAGTATTTGTGATTATAGAATGATTATTTTTCTATAGCTAGGTTGAGCAGTTATTGTACGTAGGGGTGGAAATTTCAGACACAACTTTTTAACACGATACAAAGTTAGAGGGTTTGGGTCGACTATTTTTTGACACGAACACGAATATGATACGACCCGCAAATACGATAATTAAATGGGTCAAACACGGATTTGACTCACGTAACTCAATTAGGACACAAATAACTGTTTAATTTTTTATGTCGACACGTTAACCCAAAATGACACGACATTGCACGATTAGTTTTGATTCATTTGAATTTTCTAATTAGTAGGAGATTTGATTTTCAAAATCAATGTATGGTTAACGTGTATAGAAACTTTTTTTTTTTTTGACATTGAAACATATATCAATATAATATAATTATGGAAAGATAAGACATGTATACCATTAGGACCCATTAGAGATTTTTTTAAAATCAAAACCAGTTAAATATCTAATTTCCTAATCACTTATTCACTCGAGTTTTCATACTGAAGAGTCCAAAATTAATTAAATTTATTTAGGCTTATTGAAACTATTATTTTTTATTATTTAGGCCTAGTCTTTTAGTTTAAAATTTATATAGACCTATTCTATAGTTGTTGGTTCTTTTTTATTATTTTACCTGAAAAACGTACAAAATTATCTAATTTTGAGACCTATGTCTAATTGTGACTTGAGATAATTTTTCAATGTCATAATTTGGCCGGTATTATCATTTCTATGATTATAATGGTATAAAAAATGTCTTTAACTTTTGTATTGAATTAAGTAAAGATTTAGTACAAAACATTGGAAAGTATGTAATTTTACTTTCATCCAACCATTGGTTGGATTCCACTTCCCCTCTCCTCCACTTGATGTACCATCTGTCAAGTGTTCTTAATAAAACTTGTGTTGCCTATAAAAAAAAGTATATAATTTTACGTAAATATTAAAAAATTAAAAGGGTCTTAATAGTGTCAACCCGAACACGACACGATTTTAAGTAGGTCAAGATATTTTAAACATTTATGTTAACATGTGTTTTGACATGAATCCAAAGTGAGAAAAAAACAAAATACCGCGACACGAACACGACTGGACATGACACGATGCCCACCCCTAATTGTACTTGTGTTGTTTAGTGTTTGGCTTAAATTGCCATTTTTAACCTTGCGGTTATAGAATGTTAAGAGTAATTAGGGAAAATTAAAATTTAACACAATGACATTTTTTTTGTCTACACCAAACATGTGTTCGGTGCTCTCCCTTTATATATTAAAATAGCGGATGGGAGATGTTGTCCCGTGCTTGGTAGCGGTGTCGAGCGGCCCATTCGGCAACTCATCTCGACACGGACAGCTCGGATCTAATCTAAGTGGGTGAAAATCTGAACCGTTAGTTGCAAGGATTAAGATCCGACTTGTCAATTGTCTGAATGGGTGAAAATCTTGTAGTTATGGAGTATTTGTTTGCCCGTACAAGACTGTCCGATGTTCGGGTAAGACTACGTATTTAATGAGGAAGAATTTTTCAGTGTTGGGTGGTGGGTATCACATGATGTCCGCTCGGCATATTCGGACTGTTCATTACGATTTTGGACGGCTCGAATTTAAAGAGAGAAAAATGTGAGAAAGTGGTGGAATGGGAGGAGAGAGAGAGAGTTTCAATCTAGACCGTCCAAAAGTGCGTTGGACGGCCCGAATGTGCTGAGCGGACACCACATAGGATATACCCACCCGGCACCCAAAAATTTCTGATTTTATGAGACTCTATTTGGTGCTTAATTATAGTTTTACAGCCCGAGTTAAACATAAATTGGATTGTGTAATTTCAAAAAAGTGTGAGATATTATTAGGCTTATTATAAAGTTAATGATTTAACTACTAATTTCGTCAAATAATCAAATATCAAGAGTGCAAACCAGTTAATATATCGTGAGGCCTTACGTGGTAATTAGACCTGTTTGGCATAGGAAATTACCCTGCGCTCTCAGTTTTTCTAAATGGAGGGTGAACAAAACTCAACTCCTCGAAACGAGAACACCCTTGCTAGGGCGAACAGAATTCTTCCCATGTCATTGGAGTGGGTTCAGGGTGGGGAGCCCTAAAACTAATCTTATGGGTTCGGGGCGGAGAGCCCGAACATGGACAAAACTGGAACATCAGAGACTTCCAATATCCTAATTTGCTAAATTTTAGTAGAAGCACAGCAGCTATAGATATCAACAAGAACCCGCTAAATTTTGTGCTTTCTTGAAAAGTTTTTTTTCCTAATCATACTTTCGTACAAACTATAATCGGGTAGTGTTCGTGTAAGTGTACATATATACAAATACCACGGTATCAAATTAATGTATGAACAGAGTCTTAGCGAAGGGCATGGTTATAGTCATGGTAATGGAAATTTTTGTAGACGAAGTGAGACAACCACCTTGAACCCACAAAGCACAGAACTGCTATCACAACTAGAGTATTTCGCGCGGCCGATGACAATATTTCCTGCTTTACTGCGGCAACGATCCCAATAGTAGCGAAGGCGATAACTTGTAACACAACCTCAACTGCATTAAGACCTTTATATGCAACCCTGCAGCTGCTGCAATTCACGACGTGGGACCAATACCTGCACCAATTAAGATAAGGATCATAAAACTCTCCAAAGTTTAGGAAATTCGATATGGTATGCATTTTTTGGCCTGCTGAAATTTGTTAGATCTCACATAGCACGAAGACGAATTTCCATTCTGCAATTGCGTATTTGTTTTCTGTTATCTCTATTTGATTGCCTCAAAAAAACAAATGAAAGACCAACTTGGGGTTGGACACTGGCCTCAGCTGATACAAGTTTATCATCCTCCTTCTCAGCAATTAAAAAGAGGCTGGTCATGATTCCAATACTTCCATGGATTCCATTTAAGTTAGCAACACTGGAATGTTACTTGTGAATTATTTTTTTTTTCGGTAGTTCGGAATATTGTTACTTGTGATGTGACAAATTATTTCATGGCTTTTTAAAATTCTCTCACATTTTTCTTTGTTTTCTCCATTTTCGGGAACAAAAACAATGATAAGGGTTAAATAAAACACTCATTGTTTCCATATCAATGCGAGAACGTCTTTTGGTGTTTTCTGCAAAATAGGTTGTTTTCATAAAGAAAGAATCTTGAAAGAAAAATTTCAAAGAAATTTTCCAAATCCAGTTTTAATAGTCTTCCAGAAATGGATAACATATGAACAAAACCATTTCTTTTGCCAGTAGTTGCTTCGAGCTATACAGTTTACCTATCCAGTAGCTGTTCTCTTGGCGGAGAAGGGGGAAGGGCTCCACTGAACTTGGTTCCCCAATCAACTTGACCACCTGCATACTTGTTCAACCACCTTCTAAAACCAACAACCAGGGCATCCGACTTTGTTGGAACAAAACAAGCTTTCTGCCAATTGGAAAGACCAATGTCCATTATCTTTCGTTCCTGAAAAGTAGGTAAAGGAGTCATAAATTGCCTGCTTATTACAGTAAAACGTTTCTCTGGGTCTCTTTTTGATTCACAGAGGGATATGGTCAGACAATTTTATGGCATTTTGGTTGGCGATGTTTCATTTATTTTGGAGACCAAGAAACAAAATAATACAGAAAAGCTCAGATTAAGTTATAAGAATTGATGTGATTGACAATGCTTTAACTTTTCGGGTGAAATATAACGCCCTAAATAGAGTTGAATGACATGATGTGTTTGTACGATTGAACGCAACGAGTTGTAATGCTATGTTTGTCGCTAGGCTCAAAAAAGAAATCAACCAGTTTTCAAAATCAAAACCATATTCATTTATCCCTGGTTGTTTTCCCATGATTTCCTGTTTCCATCCAGTCAATCTTCCTGTCCACCTCCAGTGTCATCTTTTGGAGTTAACTTCTTTCTAGATGTGTCCAAATGTGTCAAAACCTTCAACGTCTCTATATTTTTAAATATGGCTGCTTTTGCTGCTGATACTGCTTTGGTACTACCATCAGGGAGAATGGTAGTTGAGTTTGGAACTTTATGGCGGTGGGTCGTCCTTTCTTGAGAGTTATGAAACTCCAAAATCTGCATCGGTCCAAGGAGAAGATGGGGTGAACATAAAACACCCACTGGGTTGTGCTGAAGGGTCATTTTTAGATGGAGGTTGAGGAGGAGGTGGAGGTTTACAAGGAGTTTGAGTTGATCAGATGCACTCCAAGTGAACATATAACCCCAAATGTAACTGACAAATTTAGGTTTTCTAATTTGTCCCCACTCAGTATAGTCATCATGATTGTAGCAGACATCTAGATTTCATCTGTTATTGATCAAACTTCAAGAACAGAAAAAAAGGAGCAAATGAACAAGCTGCATTGGTGGCAAATTGATTCTTGAGTAATACGGAAAGAGATAGAAGTTAGAAGCTACCTCCAAATGTAGAAGATAAAGATCTGAATCTAAAATCAAGTTTTGACCAACATGAAACAGCCATCGTGGAACAATTCGATCAATCCAAACTCCGAAGTTTCTCGGAAAAGTCCATATCAATCTGCTATTACCCGGACTGACTGGAACACAGATGAAAATTAGAGCAAATCTGCGCTGTGCCACAGGTGAAGATGGCTCCTGAATATAGATAAGGATATTAGCTTGTGTTCCAAATCAAAGCCAAGATGCATAAAAGAAAGAGATACTCCCTATTGTCCCAGTCTATTTGCCCTTCTCTTGAACTGAATCGACAAGTCCAACTTGAATTAAAGCCACTTTTGGAAAGTTCAAGCTTGTGTTACGTTATAAATAATTTTTTTAAAAATGGACAAACAATTTGGGATGGAGGGGAGTAGTAGAAATACTAGAAAAGAAAAACTAGATCTGAAAACAAAAGACTTGAGTTGCACATAGAAGGCAAAAGTAAAGCAACAAAGTAAAACTATCAAGTTGATGTAATGAAACAGATTAGCTTGTTTACCTCTTTCGTCCCAGCTGAAGACTCAGATCCATTACTTTGATCAGCAGCAAGAGAAGTAAAAGCAGAAAAAATACAAGGTGCGATAAATCTACTGTAGGCTGCCTCCTGCCTTGCAATAAAACCATTAACGTCGGATTTCTTTATGCTCATATCAAGTGGTCGGCCCCCTTCTCTATCGGCCTTCACAGTGAAATAAAGATAGTTCTCAGCTAAATGTAAGAATGAAAAAGTGTAAATTGTAACTTAAATTATTCTATTTGGAGTACTTATCTGTTTTTAGGTCTTGGAAGTTGCATTATTCCGTAATGTGCATATGGAACATGAGCAGGGTCCATAAGATTTTCAATCAAAACCTCATACCTGAGAATATGAGCAGGATATATAAGAAGTAGAAGAACTCAAGCAGAAACAGACATGGAATATTTTGCAGAGAACCTTACATATATGTTGCAACGACATTCAGAAGTTTTGCAAGTGGAGTGGTTGGCACCATGTACTCTCATGCATTTGACTGGGTTCGAAACCTCACTAACTACAACTAACACTAATGACTTTTGCAGGATAAAAAAACCAATCAGAAGTTTCACAAAGATTCAAGCCAATCACGGGGTAAAAAAAATTACTATTTTCCTTTCCTTCTCTTTAGGGGTATTTTTTCTTCATAATGCAACACTAATCCCCAACACTCAGAGTAACTACTAGAAAGAAAGATTTGTCTCGACTAGATATTCCAGAAAGATCAATACAAGCAACTCAATCAACAGCAGGAGAATTGAATAACCAGCAGTACATATCTTCTGGTTGAAGATGAGAAGGATAGAAAAAATGGTAGACTTTATCTGTGCATACCCATATGGTATTTCTCTATTCCCCATCGATTTAGTATATGATGGGTCATCCAATTCTGGCATATATGGGGGTTTTTGCTTTGTGATGATATCTTTGTATTGAGGATCAGAGTTTGGCCAAAACCAAACAATGTCATTCTGCACTGTAGTGGGATAAACAGCGACACATGCATTTTTGAATGTGTGGACCTGCATTTTTTTTTTTGGAATATCAGAACAGACCACGTATGTCAGTAAGTACATTAACACCAAAACGTAAACCAAACACAATGCCGTGAGAGGTAAACTGAGGAAGACAGTCAGTTAAACTTGAATAATATCAAACTAAAACTCTTGAAAGAAAGAGGAGATGCATAATTGTTTTTCATCTTCTAAAAACTCATATGCATGGTTCAATCACAACATCGCAAGGCTTCTTCCGAAGTGCTCCAGGTAACAACCCAATGGAACTCTTCTAATATTAATTCCAGAAAGGTTAAAAGCAAAAGATAATGAATTTAAAGCTAACACATTAAAAACCTTACATGGGGAAGAAAAAAAAAGGGCCCGTAGCATATTTAGACCAAACAGTTACCTCCTTATTTGGCTATGTTTGGATCTTGGATTTGAGGAAAAAATAGAAGGTAAGTTTTTTCCCTCCAAAATCCAAGTTTTGTTTTCCTAACCTTTTTCTGTCATTTTATTTCAGATATCCAACACTGTCTTGGAACCCTTGAAAAGTAGCTATGGAAGATGAGAGTCAATCCCATTATCCCAGGATAGGAAAAATATTGCAAATTTACAATCGTATAATTATAAACTTACCTAGTATCTAAGCTTATCCTACCCTACTTAAATACACACCAATTCCCATTTTCTTGCACCAAGGTGTTCAAACTCAACTAGTCCACAAGCTTAAGGCATCAAATTGGGAGTCAACTGTCTTGATGAAAATTCACAAGCTTCCTTGTGAATATTCTCATTCAAACTATTGCTCGAATCCTTTCAAAAAAAAATAACTATTGCTCTAATTTTCATGTATCACATCAACATCTCTAATGGTTCCCCTTGCATTTCAAAGTTCAATAGTTGCATTCATTGTAGTACCATTCAACATATTGCTTTGACTCTTATAGTTATTTTCTCAACTCAGTATTATGTGGTATTATTTTTGCCTAAGAAACCACAACCTTCTTCTTGTGTTGCTTGGAATCCCACATTAAACATTTTATTTTGTTGATAATAAACAAAGATATAGAAAAAGCACGAGGGATGACATGTACCATAGTAGGCCAAGGGCAAGAAGGTTACCAAAGATCAAGAACCCTAAAAACCAATCTAATGAAAAACCCCTCTACTCCACTCTATACTCACAGAAACATCTATCATATCCCGAAACAGGTCGAAGGTAGGATAGCACTCCTCGTCTCCAACTACGCAGGCTAGAAAGAAAGAGACTCTTAAGCCCCCAAACATAGGCCTCTCCACCCATCCAAGAATCTATTATCCCTCTCTCTCCAAATAAGCCACGTCAAGCAAAGAGGGATCAAACATGATACAGATAGAGTAAATAAAAACCATAGAGGAAGGAAGGAGGGGGAAAATGAATTTCCATCACATGCATAGCACAAGTCCACACAGCTATGAGATATAATAGACTAAAAACCAGCCAATGAAATTAATCCACCATAATTGCCAAAAAAATGGATTGAGGTCCTTGAGGAATTTGACAATTGCAGAGTTTTCATTCGAAGGATTATTACCGGAGGACCTTCTGGGGGTGCCTGAGGAATGAATTTGCAATCACCAGAGCCACTGAAACACCAACCATGGTACACACATTGCAACCTGCCCCACTGATCAATCCTTCCTTCAGACAATGGAGCCAACCTGTGAGGGCACCTATCATCAAAAACCTTCCACGCATTCTCATTCCTATCCCACCACACCACCACATCAAGACCCAGCACTTTCTTCGCGTGTGGGACCCTCTTGTCCAGGTCACACACCGGCATAACCGGGTACCACTGAGCAAACCAGTCGAACTTTTCTCCCGGGCTGTCAAATTCAAGTTCCTGTTCAGGTGGGTCGGCAAATTCTGCGGAAACGGTTGGCGATGTGGCAGAAAAAAGCCTGGATTCTAGTTTGTTGTGGTGGGCTGATGAGAAAGATGAGTTGGGTCGATGGTTGATTGGAAAATTCAACATGGGTTTCTCGAATTGGAGTCTGGGGAGTCTAGGTGGGATCGTTGTGAATTGAAATGAAGAAAAAGAGGAGGCCCTGAGAGCTTCCATTGTTCCTTGTTCTTTAAAATGGATCAAGGTTTTGATGTTCCAAGTTCTTATGTGAGATTTTGAGCATTTTGTTGTGGTCATGTACGATAGACAGTTGGGAATGCATATGTAGTTGAATGGATAGAGAGTTGCTTGTGGTTTGAAATTAAACAGCAAATCGCGAGTTTAAAAAATGTAAGGAGTAATTATTTTATTTAAATATTCATCCTCAAATCTTATTCCACATAAGAATTTATTCCGATTATTTTGAACAGTTATGTTTTTATCCTTTCAAATGGTGAATTGCCTATTTTACCCTTTTAAGAATATATTCATATATGTTTTATTAAAATGATATCCTAAATTAGTGGGATTCAACCATTTTTTAATTTAGTAGGATTCCATTTTCTAATTTAGTGGGATTCAATCTCAATAATCACGGGAGATAATTATGAAAGATGATTTCAAAACTTAAAAGATTCATAATAACCAAATTTCACCGATTTACATTTGAAAACCATATTTATTTTTTCATTTATACCACGTATTATCATAAAACTTTTTGGAACATGGTGGATTGATCATATTTTTATTTTTTACAAAATTATCATTAAAAATATTTCAGAACATATACAATATTCGTACTGATCATGTTTTTCATGGTCAATTTGTCATGAAAACAATAAACCAAAATCATGATTTCTCGGCGGAACTTGATTTACGGTTTCTTGTGGGATTATTCCGACCTAGGAACACCAATAAAATGAATTAATGGAACCCATAAGTGTAAGCATTTCCTCAAATTAAAAGCACCAATTTATTAGAAAGAAGAGTTTTGATACCTCGGTCAAAAATGTCGCAAAATTCGCATTCGTAGAATCGGCTTGATCTAAACGCATATTTACATCCAATGTCAAGATGACAATCTCCTTCCACAAAGTAGATCGTCTCAACGACGCATTCACAATTTGCTCACGACTTCCTCTAGTAACAACTAGTAAGATTTGTCGAAAGTCTCCACCAAGAACAATAGTGATTCCCCCAAATGGTTTATCATTGCCACAAATGTCTCAAAGTGTCCGGTCAACAGCTTCAACACAATATCTATGTTGCATAGGAACTTCATCCCAGATTATGAGTTTTGTCTCTCTGAACAGCTTTGCTTGTATGGATTGCTATTTAAACCCACAAAATGAATCTTCCATCACATCTAATGGGATGCAAAATGTCGAATGTGCAGTACAGCCTCCGGTCAATAGCAATGATGCAATTCCAGATGAGGCCACAGAGACAACAATATGGCCGAGAGTTCAACATTTTCCAGCAATTGTGTTGTACAAATAAGTTTTCCCTGTTCCAGCACCCCCATTCAAAAAGAACATAGTCCCTTTGTTTTCAAATACCGAAGAAGTGATGACATCGTACGCAGTGCTTGTCCACTATTCAGGCAATGAACATTAAATGGTGCATGTGCTTGTTGCGCCTCAATCTGTAGTTGTTGATGTTCAAGAATCAATCTGTTCCCAACTATTGCACTCCAATTTTCATTTGGTTGTGGCATGGGAGGGAAGTAAGCAAGGTTTTGCTAGATTCTTAAAGTAAATGATTTAAAAGATATAAACCATAGTCTTCAATCTGGATATTGATATTTAGCACTCTGGATATTGCTCGTGATGGGGACCGAGTAGCTTTAGCCACCTATCAGCTGAAAGGTGAGGCCCGTTATTGGTGGGAACTGATGGAGACAACTCACAATGTCGCAAGAATGACATTTGCTGAGTTTGAACGCATCTTCTTGGATAAGTATTTCCCTGCACCAATCAAGCAGGCAAAGGCGCAGGAATTTCATAATCTGTAGCAAGGTTCAATGACGGTGGCACAGTATGCCGCCAAGTTCGAGGAATTGTCACGATATGCTCCAACTACTATCGCAACTGAAGATGACAAAGCAAGGAAGTTTGAATGGGGATTGACTTCCTCTCGTAAGGCAGTGGTCGGCCATGAGTTTCCCACTTATTCACAAGTGGTGAAATGTGCCTTGAGACTTGAAAGAGAAGACATGGATTTCAAGGCCAAGTGGAAGAAGACAGGAGCAAGTGCTGGAGGACCAATTCGAAGCAACCAAACCTACAACACCAATAACAATCAGGGACCTTATCCAAGGAAGCCATTCAATCAGCATCAAGGAGGCCAATTTTGGAACAACACTAAAGCACTATAAGACCAACCACCAAGGCCACAGCAGGGATTTATCTGCGATATTTCTACGATTCAATGCTATAATTGCCAAGCCATGGGGCATTATAGCCGTGACTGCCCAACACCACAACAGGAGAGGCCTCGAATGAATGAAAGGCAACCACCTCAACAATTCCGATAGACTAGTTTTGCTAATCAGAATCAAGGTGGACTTCAACAATAGAACAACAAACAATTCCAACCTCAGCAACACAATCGAAAAGGGAAGCAGCCGATGGGAACTCAACAGAATGCTGGAGGGCGTGTTTTTACCTTACAGGCTGAGTAGGAAGAGTAGGATCCCTCTGTGATCCAAGGTACGTTACTATTGTTCAGTACCTGCGTTCAAGCTTTATTTGATTCTGGAGCATCGCACTCGTTTATATCTACTGCCTGTGTATCTACGCTAGGATTAGAAACGAAACCCTTAGGATCAAGCTTTATGGTAGCATCACCTTTGGGTGGGAAATTAGCCGTTAATCTAATTTGTAAGGGGTGTGAGATAGAGTTAGTCGATCGACGTTTGACCTGCGACTTACGTGTGATCGATATGGCTGATTTTGATAGAATTTTGGGAATGGACTGGTTGTCATCCCACCGAGCTGTCATAGACTGCCATCAGAAAATGGTGACGGCTTTCGCTCCTGACGGAACCTGCTTCAAATTCAAGGGGGATCGACAGACTCCAAACTCAACAACAAGACGAACAAGGTGGCAGTACCAACTCTTTGAATGGCTAGCTAGCCTCAAGTTGGAAGAAACTGATCGAATGGAGCTGGGACTACCTCACATTGCCTGCGAGTATGCAGACGTATTTCCTAAAGAACTCCCTGGGTTGCCACCATAGCGAGAACTAGATTTCACCATTGAACTTCAACCTGGAACTGCACCAATCTCCATAGCCCCATACAGAATGGCGCCGACCGAACTGAAGGAACTCAAGATTCAACTGCAGGACCTGCAAGAAAAAGGTTATATCCGGCCAAGCACATCACCATGGGGAGCACCGGCCTTATTTGTGAAGAAGAAGGAAGGGACACTACGTCTATGTATCGACTATAAGCAGTTGAATCGGGTCACGATCAAGAATCGCTACCCATTACCTAGAATCAATGACTTGTTCGATCAATTGAGAGGAGCTACTTGTTTTTCAAAGATTGACCTTCAATCGGGGTACCACCAATTGAGAATTCGGGATGAGGACATCACCAAGACTGCATTCAGGACCAGATACGGACACTATGAATTTGTAGTAATGTCGTTTGGACTCACCAATGCACCAGCAGTATTCATGTGTCTCATGAACAAAATTTTTCAACCCTACCTGGATAGATTTGTGGTAGTGTTCATTGATGACATACTAATATACTCAACCACGAAGGAGGAGCACGAAGAACACCTCAGAATCGTACTGTAAGGACTTAGAGACAACCAACTCTATGCAAAGGCTAGTAAGTGCGAGTTCTGGTTAAAGGTGGTTAAATTCCTAGGACACGTAGTGTCTAAAGACGGAATTGCAGTGGATGATAGCAAGGTGGAAGCCGTGCTGAATTGGAAGCGACCTACGACAGTGTTTGAGATCAGGAGCTTTCTGGGATTAGCTGGCTAGTATCGACAATTTATTCAGGACTTCTCGATTCTTGCCAAACCAATGACAAGATTGACGCAGAAAGGGATCAAGTTTGAATGGAATGAAACCTGTGAGAAGACGTTTTAGGAATTGAAGAAAAGGCTAACCAGTGCACCCATACTCATCATTCCAGAGAGGGATGTAGCTTACACAGTTTACTGCGATGCCTCTAAAGATGGTTTGGGTTGCGTCTTGATGCAAAATGGGAAGGTCGTTGCCTATGGATCACGTCAACTGAGACCGCATGAAAAGAATTACCCTACGCACGACCTAAAACTGGCAGCAGTGGTCTTCGCTCTCAAGTCGTGGCTTTATTATCTGTACGGCGAGCAATTCGAAGTTTTCACCGATCACAAGAGTCTCAAATACTTGTTCACTCAGAAAGAGTTAAATATGAGACAGAGGAGGTGGATGGAATATCTTGAGGACTATAAATTTACCATGTCTTACCACCCAGGCAAAGCTAATGTGGTAGCAGATGCTCTGAGTCGAAAGAGTCATGAGCAGAAAGCTAAAGTAGCTATGAAAGAATGGGAGATGGTAGAGACACTCAACGAGTTCATCCTGCAAGCATCATCAGTCAACGGACAAGCACGTTTGTGCGCTCTTATTGCGGTACCTGCACTACACCGGGAAATTTTACTTGCTCAAGGATTTGAACAGGACTGTGAGTTTATACGGTTTCAGATTATTGCCGGTAAAGCACTCACTGGATTGACGATTCACACCGACAACAGCCTCAGATTCAAAGGTTCGACATTCGTACCAAGTATCGGCACCCTCCGAGAAGCTGTACTACTGGAATTTCACCACTCAAACTTCGCTATTCATCTTGGGGGTACTAAGATGTACCACGATCTGCGAAGGACGTACTGGTGGGAGGGAATGAAGAAAGATGTAGCTAGCTTTGTTTCAACATGTTTAGTATGTCAACAAGTCAAAGCGGAACACCAAAAGCCCAGAGGAGAGCTTCAACCTTTATCGATACCGACGTGGAAGTGGGAGCATATTTCCATGGATTTTGTGACCGGTCTACCCAAGACGCCTAAGTCTAAAACTGCTATTTGGGTAATAGTTGACCGACTCACTAAATCTGCGCACTTCTTACCGGTAAAGATGACAGAGAACATGGAGGCTTTGAGTTTACTCTACATTCAAGGAATTATACGCTTACATGGAGTACCTGTATCTATCGTATCTGTTCGTGATCTGAGATTCGTATCCAATTTTTGGAAAGGTTTGCAGAAAGCTTTGGGAACAGACATTCGGCTCAAAACTGCTTTTCACCCATAGACGGATGGACAAACAGACAGGACAATTCAGATTCTGGAGGACATGCTGAGGGCTTGTGCACTTGATTTCTCCGGAAATTGGGAACAACAGTTGTCTCTGATCGAATTTGCTTACAACAACAGCTATCAGTCAAACATCGGCGCCCTTTGAAGCTTTGTACAGAAGACCATGTTGCTCACCGGTTTGTTGGATCGATACTGGAGAAGCCGGATTGATTGGACCAGATTTGGTCAGAAATACGACTGAAAAGATTAAGGTGATTCGACAGAAACTACTTACCGCTCAGAGTCGTCAAAAAAGTTACTCGGACAAAAGGAGCAGACCTTTATCTTTCAAGGTCGGCGATCACGTGTTTCTAAAAACTAGACCACGTCGAGGAGTTATTCGGTTTGGGAAAAAGGGAAAATTGTCTCCACGATATATCGGGCCATTCGACATTTTGGCGAAGATTGGGAATGTGGCTTACCGTTTAGCACTGCCACCACAACTGGACTGAGTCCACAATGTATTTCACGTGTCGATCCTTCACAAGTACATTGCTCTTCCCACTCATGTCATCAATTGGGGGGATATCACCCTAAACGAGGACGCAACTTTCGAGGAGCAAGCAGTAGAGATTCAAGATCATAGCAAAAAGAATAATCGAGGCAAAACAATCAAGTTGGTAAGAGTTTTATGGAGACATCAAGGAATTAAGGAATCTACGTGGGAATGAGAAGACGCTATTCGAGAAAATTACCCGCATCTTTTTCCATCGTAGTATGTACGTAATTTCGAGGACGAAATTTGTTAAGGGGGGTAGGTTGTAACGACCCTAATTTTTTTTTCAATAAAATTATAAGTTCAATAAAATTTCTTTTACTTGTTTGTCTTTTTATTTATTTATTTGAGTGTTAATGTTAAATAAATCCTAAACTAATTAGAGGAAGACCTAAAAGTCTTATTATATATATATATACACATACATACACAGGGGGAGAACCGAGAGTGGGTTTTCTATCCTAAATACCCATCATATCACTTCATCACTTCTCTTACACCACTTATCCCTTTCCCATAAAAAATCAAATTTGAGAGGGAGAGTTATTGCCGAGAATAGAGTGGAAGGGTGAGATAGGATTCCTCCAGATTTTACTCCTACACCATCATCACCCCAGACAGTCTACTGATATTAGCTTGGTCAGGTATTGCCGAGAGAGGAGAGGGAGAAAGAGATAAGCTGCATCATCAGATTTTCTCACCACTTGTGTCAACACATCAACCCCTATAGAATAGCTTGCAGGCTAAGATTTTTAAAAAGATTGAGAGAGTGATGGTGTGTGTGTGCCGTGAAGAGGGAGAAAGAGAGAGATAGTGTACTCGAGAGAGAGAAAGGAAAGGATACGGGGTATCCAAGTTGGCTATTCTATGTCATCCCATATTCTATATATATATATATATATATATATATAGCTTATAAGAGAAAGAGAGAGAGAGAGGGAAAAGATATGAGATCTCCAGGGAAAATCTCATCATAAGTAGACCTACTTCATCCTATTTTCTTAGCCTTGTAAGCCTAATAGAGAGAGAGAGAGAGAGAGAGAGAGAGAGAGAGGGGGGGGGCGCAGATGAGAGGGGAGAGAGAAAAGTCAAGCTCTATAAACCCCTCTTCTTTCTCCATCCCAGGACCACCAACTTCCTTCGTACCTTTCCTCTTTTGGAAAAAGAAAACTGTGAGGAATAGGAAGAAAGAGAGAGAGCCGAAACATTTTAGTTAGTCAATTTTATTTTTTTGCCTTTCATTTCTTAAGAAGAAGTCAGGTGCTTGGTCATTCGCGACCCGATCCAACACTATCGTAGTCAACCCGCTACCGCCAAGAAGCAAGGTAGAAACCTCTTACCTACTTACCTAAGTATATCACCCATATAATTTTTGTTAAGATGCCGAAACGAAACTTTACTAATGGATCCATGTAAAAGAAAAACACTACTAGTATGTTCACTGGAAAATCTGGAAATGTTAGTTATTTACGATTGAATTTTTGTTGTTTGTTACTGTTGTATTAGTACTATATGAAAAGATAGCTGTCAATAATCAATGTATCAAAAAGGGGTCATGGAAAAAGAAGTCACTAGCCTACTGTTATGTTTGTGGTTAGTATTAAAAAGCGTGCTCAGGACTTGATTAATGAAATTTGGTACTTAATTGTTTTGTCATGACAAACTTACTGTTGAGATGTAATAATAAAAAAAATGAGAGAGAAAGAAAGAAAAGAGGTTTAAGTGGCGTGAAGGAAAAGTCTTCATCTGCCAAAAGCACTGACTTTTGATTTACTTTAGAAATTAGAATACTGTTACGTTTTGTTGCATGGAGGGAGAGAAATCATTTTGCCAAATGTATTGACTTTTGTCAGTAGTAAAGAAAACAATGACATGTTAGCATCACTTCCTGGAAAGAATTGGAAATAATAAACTTTAAGCGGATAAGAGAAATGTTGCTCTTACTTTTCGAAGTTACTGTTTTCTTCCTAGAAAAGCATGACTTAGGATTATTTAATTCTAACTGTTCTTGTAAGATTAATTTGTAGTGAATAACTCAAGCATATTTAACAGTGAAATATTGAACCGGAATTAAGTATTGTTACGAATCCGGACCTAAAAGTAGCAAGGCCCGAAAGTATGATTTATTACATGATTTTAGCAAGCCTTGAAAGAATAATGTGTTCGCGAGAAAATGATGCATGTGTACGAGACACGAGAAATGAGAAAAATGATATTCGAAACGAAAAGAGCAAAAGAGAAATTTTGACGTGTGTGAGTAAACCTGGGAGACTGGAACGACGGAACCATAGTTTGGGTGTGCGTGAGTAAACCTAGGAGACCGGAACAACGGAACCAGTGTTTTGGAATGTGTGAGTAAACCTGGGAGACCGGAATGGCAGAACCAGAGTTTGTAATTGCATGGTTGACCGTCATTCTGAAAGAGGGAGTAAACGGAACCAGTGCTAAAGGAAAAGAGTTGATAAAAAGTGAAATTTACGTTTTGACAAGGAGTACGTTACACTATTCTGAATTCGACACTCGACACTTTTGTTTGTATGGTAACTCTATTTGTTGATTTGTTAAAGTTATATTTGATGCCTTGTAAAATAGATATTTTTGCTAAAGTATGGGACATAGGGGTAGGAGTTAGCTATTGAGTCTAAAAGCTCACGGTGTTACTTTTGTGACGCTGGCATCTTATGCCAGATTTAAAAGGCGAACAGGAGGCGTACTATAATCTGGAACAATTTGGAGCAGAGTAGAATATCGCCGAAGAAGACAACCACCGCGAAGAGTAGAAATTTTCCGTAGTTCCCCTCCCTATCTTTAATAAATGTAATCTGATTTGAGAATAATTTGGGATGTAATGACTTATTATTCCACTTTTAATTAATAAATGTTAAGTTTGAATAAAAATAGTTATAATTAATGTTCCCAAAATTTGGAGCGTTACATAGATTCTCTTCGTGCGTGAAATTTATAGGGTATAAGTTTATGTGGGCTCTAGCGTCAACCTCTAATTCCATAGCTGTCTCTTGTTCTTCATGGAGTTGATTGTTAGGGGTAGATCTTCAAATATGAAAGGATAAAAGGATAAGATTTGAAAGGATATGAAAGGATAAGATGAAATTTATATATTAGCAATTAAATTTCTGTAGTTGTTACCTTTCATTTTGTGTAGCCCAAGATGTGCTCTGCGCAGAGATCAAACATGAAGGACGACTAACCATCTGTCGCTTATAGGGTTGCTGGACTGTAACTGCTTCATGCTCCATGATGTCTCGACGGCCTAGTGTTAGAGAAGGGAAGTAAGTGGCTTTTATCGGATGGATGCACGATAGCGCTCTATCCCTCTCTCGTCGCAAAAGTTGCCCCAATTGATATGAAGGGCGATTTTTTTCACTTCTTTCTCGTTCTCACCTTTTACGTTGGGCCAAGGAAGCTTTTGATATCGTGCTGCCATTTGTTCCCTGAAATATTAGCACAATTTGTTAGACCTTGTTCCCTTAATAGAGAGGGTGTGACCAAGTAGTATTAATTTGGTAAGAAAGGCCAAAAGAATCGTACCACTGGAAATGCATTTTCTTTTCCTTATTTGCAGAGACTAATTTCTCTTTTTCCTTGGACTTTGCCTGCGCCATTTCAAGGTCTCGCCCCTCCCAGATCATAATACCAACGTTTTTATCTCGAAGATGTCCAATCTGTAGAGAAATACGTTAGATTTAGGGAAATTTTGTACAAAAGAAATGGATGACCACACTACTCATCAGGATATAGTTGCTAAATAAATTATTAAAAAAAAAAAAAGACAAATGAATGGTTAAAGAACCATACTCTCAGACATGAATTATCTTTTCTCTTATTTGCAAAGATGACTTTCTCTTTTCCCTTGGACTTTGCATGCTGCATTTCTTTGTCCTTGTAAGTAAAAAAGCAAGTGAGAGAAGATTTTTTCGTCCCTTTCATGAAAAATAGGATGTGCTTACCATAAGAAAATGGATCATATTCATATCGCGTTCCTCTCGAAGAACAAAACTAACGTTTCTGAAGATATTGTCCATAGCTTGTGGATTCAATGGAGGCTTAGTAGTTGCTTAAGAGGTTTCTGCAGTACGGATGTTCCAGGACAATAGTTAGAATGCGGAGCTAAGCAGTTCACAATTTCTCATAAAAAAAATAAACTCAATCAATAACTTAGTGAAAATGCCCAAATTACTATCCTGAGGGTCACGGCGGGAACATGAGACATCTATTCTAATATACAAAGGGAGAGCACCATTTGGTGTGGATTCTCTTGGTGTGGACTCCCTAGGCCACACGCGAATAAAAAGCAGTTGTGCAAATTTGCACACGTAGTGCGTCGCGTGTCCATTAAAAAAATAAAGATAACGGGGATAGGAGGATCATGTAGAAGCAAAATTCAGGTGTTATTCAACTCATAATTACTCGTGCGCATAATGAACAAAGGAAAATACAACCCAAAACACAACAAGGGAAAATAATATGAAGTACTAAAACCTTGAAAAAAACTAAACTTTGAAATAACTTTAAATCGAAAAGGAAAATCTTCGAAAAACTATGAATGCATATATGTTTTTTCAAACCTCTGATTCTACAATTAGAATTCTACAAAAACTAAAACAGAGGGTGAATTTGGTGGACACACATAAAGTTAATTTAGAAAAGGGGTTTTTTTTTTCCTGGAGTTTGGTCTCTTAACTGGACAGTTTTGAGGAGGAAGTGAAGAGAATGGGTTTGATCTTGGCCCTTGGTTTAAAACTCCAACTCAATCACAGCCCTTGAAAGGCCCAAAAAGTTAGGTTGTGAGGGGGTATTTTGAAAACAGTGAATTCCCCCAAGGGTATTTTGAGTGGCATCAGTTAAACAACTTGTTAAGTTCAAGTGAGGAATAAAGGCATGAGACAACAAAACCTGAAAGGGAAAGAGTAACTTGGATCATAGTAGTTATTCCTTCGTCATTGCAATGACTGTGACCAACTGTTTATGCACATAATATTATGCCAAAGATGCGCACTGTACTATAGTAAGTTGTAACGCCCCGACTTTTTGGGTGCAATATAAATAATTTCTTTGAGAAAATTTTGCTAAATAAATATAATTTTTTCAAAACAATGGTTTAACTATTACAATCTCAAGATAAATCTACTGATTGAAAATACATTATCTTCAGAGCTGACTCTAGGCTTGATACGGATCCCAAGCATACTCGATCTCCATCCTGATATTCTTCCCGTGTTGAACTGCACCATCGTTGAATCCCTTCCATTGAATCCTGCGCCCTCTAGCAAATTGATCGCCGAAGGAATCGATTTGCCAGGATACAGACGTATCCGTGAGTGATAAATCACCCAGTAAAATAATCCAACCCAACCACCCCTCTTACTTTACAGCTAGCAAGCAACAGGATAATAATAATGCGAAAAGAAAAACAGAGATTTTTCATATAAACCAATTTATTACTATCCGTTAGCCTGACGTGTGATCTAAAATCTCACCGCGAGATCTTTCTTCCCCAACCGCTAGCCATATCCCGTCCCATGAGATCACTTCCTTTTGCTGTCGCAGATACACCTAAGTTATATACCGAGTGTACATCCCAATAACTACAACAAAGGGTAAGCTTATCATGCCGTTACATCGCTAAGGTTCGCCTATCTTATATACCACTTCACAATCATCACAATATCACAATATCACTGGGCTTACTTTGCTAGTCTATCAATTCATCACTGGACTCTCGCCAGTCTATCAATTCATCACTGGACTCTCGCCAGTTTCAATTCTCATCACAAATGTCATCATATCTCAAAATCACGCTTGCAGGCAACCTCTAAAAAGAATAGAAATTTCACAATTTATCCATTACTTAGGATCGTCTAAGTGATTTCTATTTCGTATACCACCCCATGTCTTTAGGGTCCAATCTAGCATTCAAATCAAGTATCGACACAATATTATTCACAATAATAAATAAAAACGAATAATAAGCGGATCAAAATAAATATTAGGCAATGCAATCACACAACTTTTTTTATGACTGGGCTGTTGCCCTTAATCTTGTATGTCCAAGATGATAATAATAAAACAAGAAACTTTTATAAAAGTTTTAAAAAATTTAGTCTAGGCTTGTATTAATTTACTTTATGAAATTAGACTAGACTAGCATATTAGTGATAATATAACAATGAGGTCGAAACCGGACACTTAAGTAATCTAAGGTCCTAATCGTTTTTACGACAATATATCAATTGGGACAAATTCTATACTAAACAACATCAGGGGTGTAATTGCCATATGATGACCACCATATTAATGATTTGGGCTTGAAACATTACATGCAAATAGAGCAGGGGGATAAGTGTAATTGTTGTACCACTTTTTTAAATTTTCCAGCAGTTATACAGTCCCCAAAAACATGAATACCAGTCACGCCTATTAACAGCGTACAGTGAATTCTCGAAAAAAAAATTTGGGTTTCATTCGTTCAACTCCAATTTCGATTCTAATCATAAAAAAAACTAACATCTTAGTACATTAATATACTTAGAGAGAGGTAAGAGAGGAATTATTCTACCTCGGTTCCGGCTGAAAAAGCGGATAACGGTTTCGGACGATTTTCAGAGAATTTGAAGAAGACGACGGAGCACGGGAAGCCGGGCTGACTTCGGGTGAGTGGGACAAGGCTCTATAAAGCTTGGGGACGTGCTACAATATGGGGCGGCTCGATTGGTGATTGGCTATGGTGAACCGAAGCCCATCTAAGTTTCTCTTCTCAAATCCTCCATTAATGGAGTGAGCCGGCCCTTCTTCTTCTTTCTTTTCTTTTTTTTTTGATTCCTTTGTAACTGAGATGGGGGGGTGGTATTTATAAGGTGGGAGGAGGAGTGGTGACCAAGGAATGGGAGAGTTAATTCGAATAGGATTCTAGTTAGGGTTTAGATACGAAAGATAAGAGATGAGGATTGTGGGAACAAAATTCCATAATTTGTGGGATGATTACTAGTAAAAAAGAATTATTCTAGGTTCTAGTCTAATTTAATTACACTTTTAAATAATTAATCGATTACTATCGACTATTGGATTAAAAATAATTTCTTTATTCGGAAAAAAAATAGGGCAAAAATCCGGGTCGTTACATAAGTATGCGAATGTTAAAGCAAAATGTTAGATCATCACAACAGAGACGCAATATCAAATTAGGAATATCACCTACAAAGCCAGCTTAGAGTTCACAGTTTTACATAATCAGCTAATGTCTCGAGTAATATGATAGAAAATCAAATTAGTTTAAAAGTCTACAACAAGCGAAAAAGAACCCGTGCAAATTCTAAATAGCTTATTCGACATTTAGAGAACAGACGCGGTCGCATCAGAATCAGCCAAACGATCGGGTGACGACCGGACATGGGAGTCTCATCCCACCTGTTCCTCCTCAAAACAGAAATTTCATAGTAATCACAGTCATGTTTTACCAGGAAACAGAAATTTTCAAGCATCAAGAGACTTCATTCGCACCCCTTTGATTACTGGCGTAGAGAGAGCGAGTAGGGAGAGAGAGAGAGAGAGAGAGACCGGGCTTGCGCACGAGAGAGTGAGCGATTCTTGGTTTTCGGTGGACTACGGAGAAGAGAAACAAGGGCGAGACAGAGAGAGAGTCACATTTTGAAGAGAAAAAGGGTGTGTTTTTTTTTCTTTCCTGGGGTTTGGTCTCTTGACTGGACAGTTTTGAGGGGGAAGTGAAGAGAATGGATTTGATCTTAGCCAATAGTTTAAAACTCTAACTCAATCACAGCCCTTGAAAGGCCCAAAAAGTTAGTTTGTGAGGGGGTATTTTGAAAACACCCCCCTCGCTTGTTATATTGATTGATTGATGATATATTGATATTGATAATAATATCCGAGGACACTATTGGTAATATGAAAAAATGAGGATGAAATCTGTAACGACCCGGATTTTTAACCCATATTTTTTTTATTAATAGTAATAATAATAGCATTAATAGGATTTAATTATTTTTTTTCTTCATAATATATATAGTTGTATTGTATTTATAATGTCTAATAGATATAAATATATATACACATGCATGCACCGGCATGCATGCATCTCTCCTATCCCTCTCCTGCTTTGTCTTTTTCTCTTCCATCTCCCATAGCTCACTCACTCACACTCTCTCTCCCTCTCTCTCTTAACCTCCAAGAAAACCAAATTCATCCCCCAAATCAAAAATTACTTCATCACCAAGAAATCCAAAAATTCAATTCATTCCTATCCGCTTCCTACTTCCTCCCTGACCCTAAAACCGAACCCGATTCGTCCATTTCAAGTCCAACGAACCCAACCTCCATTAAATTCAATTTTATCCAACCCCTCCCAAATTCACCTATATAAACCCCTCCCCATTGACCCACGAACATACCACCATTCCCCCCCACACTCCACTAGTCCGAATAAGAGAGAAAAACGAAAGAAAACCAAGCTCCAAGTTATGGAGTTTTAGAGAGAGAAAAGTGGCTTTTGTAGCAAGACCCAACCGTGATCCAATTCAACCATTCAATCTCTTCCTATAACTCCTAGCATCACTAAACATGCTTCAATTCGATCCCAAGGCTCCCTAATAGCCAAACCCGAAGTTATCTTCCCCAAAGTTCAAGTTTCGGTTTGTGAATCAATTTGATCCAATCGAGGTATTAGAATCCCTTCCAACCACTTCTCTAAGTATATTAAGTAATTATATGCTTGACCCTATGCCCCGAACGATCCCATGCATCGAAACTGAGCCAAAACAATCGAAAAAACGAATTCCAGCCGCGACCTTCAGGCGGCCCAGCCACGAGAACCAGAGAACGGACCTTGCGGGCTTCGGCCAGATCTGGCAGTTTGTACAGTTTTGGTTCAAAAGTGTTTTGCGACCTCCCGAACACCATTTCTGACACCCGGACTATTTTTCCTAGACTTTTCACACTTCAAAGATCATACCTTGTTAATATCGTATTTTATTTATTTATTTATTTATCTATTTATTAATTGTTTATTCGTTATCTTTCAAAGATTTTACAAACGAAAAATCTTTATGACCTTCCGAACAACGTTTTTAACACCCATACTATTTTTCCTAGACTCCTTGCAACCCATAGATGATATCTTGTTAAATTCATATTTTTATTTATTTAATTATCTACTTATTATTATTTTTACAATGTTTCCAAATAAAAATTCTTTACGGCATTATAAACAATGTTATTAATGCTCGGGTAATTTTTTTTAGATTCCTTACATTCTGAGGATGGAACTTTGTTAACCTCAATATATTTTACTTATTAAATTATTTATTATCCATTTATTTTACTTTCAATGACTTTCGTTAATATCTTTATTTAAAATAATCCCGCGACCCTCCGGACCCGATTTTTGATATCCAAACATGATACGTAGGATCGTAGGACTCCTTTTTAAGGTCATGCTATTTATTTCAATAGTTTTATCTATTATTGTATTTATTATGGTTATTAATCAATCTAAGTCCTTAAATAAAATTAATACAAGCCTAGACTTTTCTTTATAAGAACTTTTATTTGATAAAAGCTTCTTGCTTTATTAATTACTTCCTGTGACATAAAAGATTAAGGGCAACGGCCCATTCATAAAAGGTTACGTGATTTTTACGCTTATTGTTTATTTCAATTATCATTGGGATTATTTGTATATTGCTCCGATACTTAATTTGAATGCTAGATTGGACCTTAGAGACATGAGGTGGTATGCGAAATAGAATTCACTTAGACGATGCTAGGAAATGGATAAATTGGGAAGTTTTTCTTTCTAGAACTTGCCTGCAGGCGTGATTTTGAGATGTGATGAGTTGAAACTAGCAAAGTAAGCCTAGTGATGAATGATGATTTGAAGCTGGCAAAGTAAGCCCAGTGATGAATGTGATTTGAAACTGGCGAGTAGTCCAGTGATGTGATTTAAAACTTGCGAGTTGTCCAGTGATGATTTAAAACCTGGTGGGTAGTCCGGTGATATTTTGAGATGATAAAACCTGGTAGGAAGTCCAGAGATGTTTTTTGTTGATAAAACCTGGCGGATAGTCCAGTGATATTTTGATGTTAAAACCTGGCGGAGGTCCAGCGATATTTTGTGATGTTAAAATCTAGCGGGTGGTCTAGTGATGTTTTTGTAATGATAGAACTGACGAGAATTCAGTGGTGATTTTGGTGTGGTGATTAAGGTAGACGAACCCTAGTTATGATCCGAGCATGACTAGCTTTTCGTTGCTGTTAGGCTATTGGATAGTATTGAATAAATTTATGTGTGTTCCTCCTGTTTTACTCTCTGCATTGATAATATATTGTTGTCTGCTAGTTGTAAGGTAAGAGGGGTGGTTGAGTTGGATTATTCTACTGAGTGATTTATTACTCACAGATACGCTTGTATCTTGGTAAATCGATTGCTTTGGCGATCAATTTGCCAGATGGCGCAAGATTCAATGGTGGGGATTCTATGATGGTGCAGTTCGACAAGGAAAGAATATCATAAACGAATATCGAGTATGCTTGGGATTCGTATCAAGCCTAGAGTCAGCTCTGAAATTAATGTATTTTGAGTCAGTAAATTTTCTTGAGATTGTAATAACTAAACCTTTATTTTGAAAAATTATATTTATTTAGCAAAATTTTCTTAAGAAATTATTTTATATTGCTTCCAAAAAAAATCGGGGCGTTACAAAATCATAATTGTTCAAAAAGTGCAGGATGGATACTTGCGTGAGATGAGTTTTGAGGATGAATAATTAAATACTCCTTATTCCTTGTGGCTTCAAAGGATCGTGGACAAACTGAGGCAATGGGTTTGGAATTTATCGTTGGACTGCGAGAATGTATATACTAAAAAAAATATTAAAAAAAAAACGCATTGCAATATAAATAGTTATCAACTCTAGAAAATACTATGAAAATGGCTTAGTATACTTAACTTGTTTAATTTTTTAGGTTAAGTTATTTTTTTTAAGGTTAAGTTGTCTTATGTTAAGTTATTTTAGTTTAAAGTGTATAATTTTTTTTCCCTAATTAGACCTCATCCTTTATATTATTTCAGTTGGGCCGATTGAATTTAGTTTCAAAATACTATTTTGGATTTCCTATCTTGAAAAAAATAGAGAATTTAGGATTAGTAGATAGCAAAAAAATTTATCAGTGGCGAGTCTATATAAGTTAGGGATAATTTTTTTTGCTTACATATAATAATTGTATTTTTTAAAATTCTTGTAGTAGCGGCCGCCCTTATTAGATCCCCGACTCCATCCTTACTTGTTTGATATACATGTCACTTAATTGTATTAGACAAAGTTTTTTACAATCACAACAAATATTGTGAACTACAATATACATTTTGTAAATTGTAAATGGGAAAATTTTGTGGGACAAAGGAGGTATTTTTTTTCTTATTAACGTATTATAGTACCATTTGGTGCGTAATATTAAAATAGAGCCCTGCTATGGTACACTATTTGGTGTACACTAAAAATGTAAATCGCGTTTTGTGTGTACTACTTTGAAATTTCACACAAATAATTATAGCCGTACAATTTTTTGTCATATTTTTAAGGGGTTTTGTAAAAAATCCACCGGTTATCTATTATATTACGTCTTGACTAATTTTTTGCTCTATCAACAAATTTGGCGCAGAAGCCCTTATCATGTCCGACGACTAAAAAGCTGATATTTCACATTCATTCTTAAAATATTATTATTATTTTAAATAAATACAAAATGATTTCGATTTGTGTGAGACGGTTTTATTGATTGATTAAAATAAAAGAACGGTGAAAATTACAAGAATATGGAGTAAGATTTTGGGGTAATGCGCCCACACAGTAGCGCTAGCGTACACCCCTTTCCCGTCGTGTATGGATGTATATATAGTGGTACTATAAAACTAGGGCTGTCGTGCCCTAAAATGCCCCAAAATCTTCAATTAGGACAGACGCGCCGCCGCAGCTGAAGATCCGATTTCGTCTTCAACCAGTCTTTGCTCCACAGGTTCTTCTTCTTCTTCTTCTTTTCTACTTGAATATACACAGCTCTCTCACTCTATGCATACGTAGATCTGAGCGTACACACGGTGGGTTGAAACGATCATGCCGATCAATCTTCTTGGTCTCTCTTTATGGGGTTCCCGCCGTCGACCTGTTGTCTAAAGGATCTTTTTGCATATTTTTTCACTAGTTTAGATAGATTGATATTCCAGCTTCCCCCCAGAGAACAAATCCCTAATTTGCTCGATGTTTAGTTTCCTAGGGATGGTACTAACAGCGCGCATTAGAGAGAGAGAGAGAGAGAGAGAGAGAGAGAGTATGCTCTCATATCGTTTGGGTAGATACTTGAAGGATTTTCGTGAATTTGGTTTTGGCTATATACTGTACAACATTGTTGCCTGTAAGTAAGTCTCCATCTCTCCTCCAAGAGTTAGATCCATTTGGGGAGAGAGAGAGAGAGAATATGTTCTAATATAAATGGGTAAGGGATAACAAGGTTTTGTTGAACTTGGAAATTTCGGTGGCTATATAGTGTAGAGATTGGTGTGGTATAAGCCACCGTCTCTCCTCCAAGAGTTCAACCCATTGTGGAGTTACGTGTGGGTTTGGACTTGGAACCAGTTTTGCCCTGATGGGATTACGTTCGTTGTTCAAGATAGAAAAAAAAGAAAGATTGTGTCTGACCCTCATCGAGTTGCTGTTCCACCCTAGTGAACTCCTCTCCCCTGGTTGGCAGGCCTTTTGAAGGTCATGTGTTTCTTTACACTTAAGCCGAGCTGTGTTGTGTGTGGCCTGGGTGGTTATATATCTTTAATAGTAAAAATTGCATAATTGTGTTTTCTATGTTGTGTACCTAATCCTGTGTTTCTTTACTCTTAAGCCTAGCTGTGTTGTGTGTGGCCTGGATGGTTATACATCTTTAATAGGAAAACTTGCATAATTGTGTTTCCTATGTTGTGTACATAATCCTGTGTTTCTTTACTCTTAAGCCTAGCCGTGTTTTGTGTGGCCTGGGCGGTTATGTGTCTTTATAGGAAAAGGTACATAATTGTGTTCCATGTTGGGTACTTGTTCCATTCTTGTGAATGTTTAAAGTGAACACTCACAAGAGTAGGACTTTTTTGGAGTTAGTCTGTACGTTGGATTTCTTTGGAGGTGTAACTCTGTGCACAAATCATTAACCTTAGAGATAAAGAAAGTAATGTTCTATAATTTTCATAGAGTTCCAGGGCATTTGTTATTTGACGGGCCCAGACGGGGGTTGGAACAAAGGTTATTTACAGGGAGTGTTCCGAGGATTCTATAGACGTTCTTTTCATGTGATGGTTCGAGCTATTTATTTTGTTCTCAGTCCCATCTCGCCAACATATTGTCATGTTGGTCTAGTGGAGGGTTCTTCTCTATCCCGCCACATACTTGCTTACTTGTTAACTGAACACGTTCTACTGGGAAATTGAAGGATTGGAGATTCGATTAATAGAAGTACTACTGTACTAGCTGTAGTGGCTTGTAAGTCTCATGCACTTGTGGTGTAAAGGTGGGGCTTAAATGTTGGATGAGGACACATGAAGTCTGTTTTGTATAGTTGATCAAATGAGATGAAGAACATTTCATACATTTGTGTGTGTTGGAGCAAGTCAATGCACCAAATTATGATGAAGTTGGAAGCTACAGATTTAGTATGCAGTAGCGGACGCATACTAATCAACTTTGATTTTGATAAAGGTAAGATTATTTTGATTTTGAAAAAGTTTTAGTACAAATCAACTTTTTGGAGGTGCCAGATGCTATTTTTTTTTTTTTTAATGTCCATATCCAAATAAAAATGGGGCCTTGGAAAAATATCCAAATTTTGGGGGCATGATGGCCCCTGCTGCACCTCCCGGGACAGCCACTGTTGGTTCATGGATACAGCCCTTCCCCATGATATTGAGGAGTAAAATTTGCCACCTTACCATCACTTTTTGGTGAATATGGTTGCTTGCTGTTCTGTGCAAGCAAAGTGGAGGTTTGTCATGGTTGGTGTTTCTTCTCCACTTATGTCTAGACTAGACTTTAAATGTGAGCGTGTTGCTTAAGCAAATATCCTAGTGTGTAATTGGTTGAGTTTATGTTTTTATATCGTTGTTGCACATTATTTCTCCCATTCTGTAACTTTTTGATGGGATCTGCTGTTGTGTTTGAGGTTTATCTACATTTGTTGTATTGCTTGTCCTTGAAGGTTCTTTGTTTACTTATTTGTCTCCTTAAATTGGACAGATTTCGAACTGACTTGTGTAAATGAGGGGAAGGAGTTACACCCCTTCACCACCAAGGGGCTATGGTAGAAGAGGAAGGAGCCCTAGCCCAAGGGGTCGCTATGGTGGTCGTGGGAGAGATCTTCCGACTAGTCTTTTGGTTCGCAACCTTCGCCATGATTGTAGGTTCGTATTTCTCAATTTTGCTTTCCTTTGTTGTTTTTTAGGTAGAGCTTGTCTTTGTTGTTTGGTACTCAAGAATGTGATTCTGAATTTAGTTGTTATTGCCAAAGGTGTTTCCTGTTTGAATCTTAAATGTTTTCTATTGACATGGAACTTTAGCCGTTCAAGAAGTCTTGGCCTAACTTCTGAAGTAATGAAATTCTTTTGAAGTGTTGGTATTGTAGACATGGCCAGTGCAATATGACTTCTATGTACTGTTCAATCTGCCTAGATTCTCTGTACCTGTTGTTTCCTGTATTGTATTTAAATTTTATTATGATCTTTGGTTGTTCACGTTCCTGTGCAGGGCAGAAGACCTCCGTAGACCGTTTGGGCAATTTGGTGCGCTGAAGGATATTTACCTTCCAAGAGATTATTATACTGGGTGAGCTTGTGTTGAGTGATAGAGATTTCCAAATTACTTTGCCAACTGAATCAGCTCACATCTATCAATCAAGTGGTCCTTTCCATTCTCCTTTGACCGTATTGATATGCTTGGCGCTATTTCTACAACTTTTGCTCTTCTCCCTTTTATATATCTTTGTTTTCTTATTCATATTTCACTATTCTATTATCTCAACTTGGTTGATTTATTAAAGTTGTTGAGATTGAACAGTGAAATAAAAGTTGTGAAGACGTCAATTAAGAGTTCGGTCGAGACACTCGAGTAGTAAGAGTTCTGTTGACATCATCAATCAAGTAGTAAGAGAGAGTTGTGTTCAAGATGATGTTAATGGTAGTGAAGAGTGGAAGGAATTTGGGTTTCTGTACATTTTGAAGATTTCAAGATTTCAAGTCTTGGAAGAATTCAAGTCATTTTAATACTGACACTTGCAAGGTCAGCAGCAAGTGCTTGCTCTATGTGTTTATCATGGACTCCCATAATAACGGGGTTAATTTCTGAAGGGGCTGTTTGGAAATTTCCTTAAAGAATATGATGTTCAAGATGAAACCAATTTCAGCGTTGGTTTTGAGTCCCCTGAAATAATTCCTTTTCACCGGGGAAGCTGAGTTTGATATATGTATGTTAAAATTACAATGATCTCTTAAACCCGTCTGTCTTACCCACGGCTGACTGGCCGCCTCCTGTATTTCAAACAGCCCCAAGAACTCCAAGGTTTAGGCAGTGCTTTTCCTTGTGTTTTCAGGCAATGCTTTTTAAGCCTTTTTTCATCCTGTTGGAATTGTTACTTTATTTTGCAGGGAACCTAGGGGCTTTGGGTTCATCCAATATGTGGATCCCAGTGATGCTGCAGAAGCTAAATATCATATGGATGGTCAAATTCTTCTAGGCCGCAGGTTGACTGTGGTATTTGCAGAAGAGAACAGGAAGAAGCCAACTGACATGAGGGCAAGGGAGCGGGGAAGGTATGGTTTGCTTCTCTCCCTTTCTCTCTCTATCTCACACACCCACGTCGCATATTCTGTGTTGGGCTTTTTATTATTGGCATGGAGATATAAATAAGTCTCTTCGTTTTTGCTTCAGATTTAATCATATTAGTGCCTATAGTAGTCCCCTTTATCATGTGATGGGAAATAAGTATCTCATATTAAGGGTGCCTTCACAGATAATTGGGAATATATTTAGTACTTATCACATTTGTGTGCAACAAAATTAGCTGATGGGATGATATTTTACTGGAAATGAACTCAGTTAAGAGGCCATGGATTAAGTTGGATCCTTTGAAAAGTGACCACTTTATTCCTGTATACATGGATACTTATTATTGAAAGCTCACTTTTCTGCATACAAAGTAGTGGCAGGGGTCGACAATATGACAGAAGGCGGTCTGGTTCGCCTCGGGATTCTCGTTCGCCTCGGGATTCTCGTTCTCCTCCTCCACGTCATGCAAGAACGCGATCCCATGGCCGTGAGTACTACTCCCCTTCCGCAAGGAGGCAAAACTCGAGGTATGCTATAATAATCCTCTTATTTTCTTCCCTTTGCAATAAGAGCTCTTTGTTGAAAAAACATAGTTTTCCCCCCTCTGCTCCCCTGCTGTGTGTACTGAAGAAAAAAGGAGAACCAAAAAATTTAGCGCTTTCCATGTTGGACATATGAATGGATGAAAGGAACTCTGGTACACACGCAACCAGATTGTTTTTTGGTAATTTAGCCACATCCACTCTTTTGTAACCAGCTCAATAATTCGCGCCATGCACACTTATTTGTAACCAACACTGCAGAAAGTTGTACCAAAAAATTGCAGAAGTACCTAGCAAAAATCACACCAGTAAAGTATGTAATGAATGAACCACTTGTTAGCCAACCGCAAAAAAACGCTCTACCCAGTTTTTCTACGGTATGATGTTCAAAAAAAAAAAAAAACCTGCAGTACACCTCATCATAGCTAAGCCTCTAAACTTCGTAACTAAAGTAGCAAAAATAACATTTCCCTCATTTTTCTGTTGGAATTGCTGACCGTTTCAAGTGTAATGCAGGTCTGTGTCACCTCAGGAGAAAAGGTATAGCAGAGATAGGTCATACTCTCGCTCTCCTGCCTATAATGGCTCCAGGAGCCGCAGTCAAAGCCCGGTGAGGGAGCGGTCCCCACCCTATAATGGTTCAAGAAGCCGCAGTCGAAGTCCAGCAAGGGTGCATTCTCCGGTTGGGGGTCAAAGCAGGAGCCGGAGCCCTATTGGAAGCCCAGAAAGGGATGGATCTCCTAGTCAGTAGTGAGATACTCTGCTGAATGTGGCGGTGCTATGCTATGAAGTCAAAAAAATTAGTTTCAAAAGTTAGGTGACTGACTCAAGTATTGTGCCTACTTTAATGGTTAGCTGAATTCGCGAATGCTATGGTTTTCCCAGTTCTTGTTTAAATTCTCGTGCTCGGGTTTGTGAAGTTTTCCACGTTTTCAGTATCATTTGATAGTAGTACTTTTTCGTGGAGTTTACCGCGCTACCAACATCCTCAGTTAAAATCTCATAACTTGAGTACGTAACTGACTAACTGTGAAGGTGTTATGTGGACTTGAATATACGTATATGGGTTAGACGCATTTGGGACATGTCATATTTTATATTTATATATATTTATATATATATGAGTTCACTCTGGTGGTGGTCTTTTCAGCCGCAGGAAATGAAATGATAAAACACCTTACATGAAGCAAAATTAATATACATAAACTGAGCTAATTATGGCAGTCTCGGATGATAATTTTTTGACTATATCTGTGGTGTCTACATGATGGCCACAATTTCGAATACTATGGTACTGGCCAAGAATGTACTGAACAGATCGGCTTGTGGGATTCACTTCGGGTCAATAAATTAGTAGTATTTGAATTCAAACACCTAATTTGAAAGATTAAATCAAAAACCTAAATTCTCATATTGGGTTGATTTTTTGTAAGGCTACTAAAAAATTATTTAAAAATTAATGAACGGTTTGAATTATTTGTGTGAGACTGCGAAGTGGGCCTCCCGATGTGTACACCAACGGTAATTTCTAAGTGGGTACCCGCAGTGGAGTTGGTTTTATCCTGATGTTCTCATCCTTTCACTTATTGGTTTAGGTAAGGTACACAGATTATTTATGGAATAAATCAGTTTAATTTTATACTAATAGCAGCCACTTTATTCATTAGTTGGTCAGTAGGTGTAAATACAATTTACAAATGTTTTTTTTTTTTCTCCATAAGTCTTGGGTATATCGCACGTTATACCGGTCTGAATTCTTGTTTGTAAACTAAGGGAAATAAGTACATATTTTTTAAATAAGTACTTATGTTTTGAATTAAGGTTTTATTTGTGTGGACGTAAAATATTTTTCTAGAAAATGTCTTAGGAGTACTTATTTTTTCGTGTTTGGTTGTGCAAAAAACATGAAAATTTTTTGTAAAATAAAACATTTTACTTTATATGGTTGAAAATATGATAAGTTATTTTTTGAATTTGGCTTCGCTGCTCAACTAATAATTACTTTACAGTCTTTACTTTATAGAGCTCTCCTACATCTCCAATCTTATCCACCTATGATCTAACCTTGTGCTTTCTCATCAAAGACAACAAAATTTTGTACTAGTATGTTTTAATGTACACACACACACACACATATATATATATATATATCAAAATTTGATCGGAAACTATGAGATTGAGATTTGGAGTGTTTTTTTAGATGTTTTTTAAAATGTCCCTGGAACATCATTTTACAACTATCAACTAACTACCAATCAAACACCAAAAATTAAAAACGAAATTTTTGTTTTTTGCAAAATCATTTTACATGGAAAAACTTTTACATCGGAAAACATTTTACTTCAGAACAAATGGAGCCTAAAGGTAACGTATTGTGGAAGAATGATTGATATGTTTCATAAAGCGAAAAATAAATACTTAAAAAATAAGAAGCTTAACAGAACCGGCCTAAACCGGCAAATTCCACCTTCCATTGATTCACTCCGACATGTGTCGCAGATTATTCATTATTCTGGAAAATCAGTTCAATTCTTTTAGTTTTAATCAATGGTGTGGCATTCTCTTTGGTCCATGAAAATTGACTCGATGGTTTAGTTTGTCCTTTCGTTGGTTCTTTTTGAGGATTCAAACTGTCCCGATTTTAGAGCTCATCGGAAACATCAACTCTCCAAAAATCATGGTTTTTTTTTTATTTATCGGCAACCAAAAATCATGTTGATCCGATGTTGGTTGATATGATTATTGAAACACATTTATCTTGAGATAAATGAGTTTAATAGGTTCCAATCTAGTGCTGCAATCTCTTTTTTTCAAGGTAAATGCAATTCGAAATCATATGAACCGCTATCGAATCAATGCAATTTTTGATGCGGTCAATATTATTGATGAGCTCTCAAATGTGAAATATTTTGGATCATCAAACTGAGTCCCGAGTGTGGCTAGTTGCTACATGGCCATGCGCCTCAACATAACCACCTCTCCCTCTCTCTCTGAGAAAAAATCTTAGCTGCCTCTTTTCTTTTCCCTCCCTCACCCTAGGGTTTTTATTACCCTTATGCGGCAGTTGGAGGGAAGGGCTTTATCCTTGATGGTTACGTTTGTCTTCTTTCACAATGATGGTTTTTTTTCGCTTTCAATAACTCCTTTTCAGTGAGGGTTTTTTCTCTCGATCTCAGATCTGAGAGTTTCTTTGAATTAACCCTTGTTTTCTTTTCTATCGGCTTTCCTTCATCACCGATTCTTTCTCCACCAGTCCTCCTCCATGTTACCAACACCTAGTCGGCAGTGGGTTGGCGACGTTCATGGTTGTGGTTTTGGTTAGCATGTCGAGGTCGTCAGAGATCCACAATTTGTGGTCGTGGTCAATGGTTTCTACTTATGAAGAATTATGATGGTTTGTGATTAGAGCTGTAAATGAACCAAGCAACTTGCAAGCTCGGCTCGACTCATTTAGTAAACAATAAACGAGCAGCCGAACTCGAGCTCAAATTTTTGGCTCGTTTAGTAAACGAGGTGAGGTTGAGCTCAACAAAACTTGACCCGTTTGCAGCCTTAATTGTAATGTTATGAAAGTTTTTCCTCGCTTTTTTTTTCTTACTGTTTCGATTGAATTTCAATCGAAGCATACGGTGAAAATGTGTTTTTTTGGTTGGGAAAGGTTAGTTTAGTTTGGGATACAGCCATTGGATTGAGTCCTCACCGTCGTGATTGTTTTTGTTTCGTATCAAGAAATGAATTTTCCACATGTATTTGGAAATTGATTTTCGCGCTCCACTTTTCTACGTAGGCGCTCCACTCTATACTGGATTTTACCAGACATCCAATACAAAGTGGAATGCCTGCGTATATTTTTTGAGCACCAAAATCAGTATCTAATGTATTTTGATTGAGATTAATAATGGAGTATCATCTTTTATCGTTTTCTCGTTTTGAAAAAATAAAAAAAAAGAAGAAGAAAAAACTGAGTCCCGAGTCCCAATTCTCTCCTATGATTCCGGTCCCACACAGGCCAAAGCCATTAGACTTTTCAATTTTCATGCCCCTTTTTCAAACCGAAATACTACTAGACAAAAGCCGATCATATAACCCGTTCTCAGGTGACAATGACTATTCAAGTAGAAAGTCTAATGGTACAGATATTATATCTATATTAGTGGGTACAATTTTTTTTTTTGGGTCTAAAAAAATAATCGGAACCATTCATTTTGTTTAAAATAATTTGCTTATGGTCCTTGCAAAAAATAAGCTCAATCCGGTATCGGTAAGAGCATTTACGAAACATCCAAACTTTACTCTAGAATTCAGGTTTGAATTCTTAAACAAAGTTAGACAGATGTTTAATAGCTACCTTAACCGATATAGGATTGAGCTTATTTTTCGCATGAGCCGTAAATAAAGTATTTTAAACAAAATGAGCAGTTCCGATCATTTTTTTTAGACTCAAAACTGGACGAAAAAGGGGTTTGTACACACTGGTACAGATATAACATCTGTACCAGTAGCACCACCGTTCCCTCTTCATGCCCCTTTTCTTTGCCACGTGAATGTGCTGTGCAAGATCTGTTCCAATTGTCTGTGTAGTTAGCATTATTATTGCATCAAAAGAAAAAGTTTTTAAAAAAAAAAAAACACACACACTTTATGGAGGGAAAATTCACAGAGAAAGTGTTCTAAATTGGCTCCAATTGCCAACCTTGTGACCCCCTTTATTGCTTTCCTTGTCACTTTACCTTAGAAAAAAGTGATTTTATCAATCCAGGATTTTCTGTATGGACAAAAAAGTACATTTACTTAAACCTAAAAAAGAAAACAATAGTAGAAACTAAATATACATTTTATTTTTGCATATTTTACACAGTGTAAATTCACTTTCTCATGCTGCTATAGTATAGGAGTATGTTATAAATATTTGAACTCACTATTTAAAGGAAATGATTTTCACACACTCTTTTTTGATGTGTGCGCTCCTTTTTTTTTCGGTGGAAAAATTACGTATGAAAGTTTGACCAAAAAAAATAAGAAATGGAGTGCATATATTAGAAAGGAGAGTGTGAAAATCATTGCCCTTCTTTGAACTCGTACGGAAAAACTTTTTTTTTTATACAACAGATATATGTGAAACAGTCACAAGAAAACTCTTTTTTTGTCTTTATACAACCAATATGTTGGTTACATATATTGATTAATTAGCTCTGAAATGGGAAAAAAAATAAATGCAAGTCTACTTTGTTCTTTTACAAGTTTTGAGGAAAACATTTTAGTCTCTGCATGGTTCTTAATAAGTTTCTTTATCTATCTTTCTCCACTCATTATCACTTATTACATCAATTTTTTTTTCTCAAAATTCAAAACCAAACAAAGTCGCTTCGATATAGATATATTTGCATCGAAATAATCCTAGTATTTTTGTATGTTCTGCTATTGACTATTGTTCTCCTATTTTTGTAGGTTTATGCCTTAGTCACGTAGCCGTTTAAATGGCGTTCGCTCTCGCTCTCAATCCTTACTTTACGCTTGCGCTCACAAATTTTAGCTATTTGAGAGATTTTTGAAAGACACTTTCACACACCCGCTCGAGCACTATGTAACTTAGATTTAGACTCTGCACGCGTGTACGTAGATCATTCATTTTACGTAGCACGAGTCATGAGATGTGCTACAGTTCGTTATTTTGGGAACAAAGTCAAGTTGAAGTAAGAAAAAAAAAAAAAGAAAAAGTCAGAGACGATTAGAATCTTCTCACGTTACTTGCAATTTTTTTTTTAATTATAATAAACCTGTACACATGTTTATGAATTTTATGCATTACTGTATTATAAAATTCATTGAAGTTCTCTCCTCCACAGCCCACCCCACACAGGCGGTTATTGCACGGAGTAATAGTTGTCTTTCTGCAGTGTATACTGTAACACACGAATCTAAATACAGTACATCACTCACTTCGACGATCTCGGGACGTGAAAATCATTAGTAATAATGACTTCATCACTCAGTTCGATAGCACAGAAGTTTCTCCGGTTAATACTACACTGTAATTGTTAGTAATGATTTAAATTTTAAATAGAGTTTTTTTTGCCCGAAAAGATTATGGAAACAAATCTGAATGGATTTTACAAATAACGATTCTTAGCTGTTCAACCACTGACGAGAAGCTTCATTAACCAAAAAAAAAAGGGGGGGACTTTCTTTAAGTAAACAATACTTCATGTACAGCTGAGCAAAAAAGGGGAGAAAAAAAAAACTTCATTTACAGAAGAGACAACCCAGAAAGGCAGAACTCAGGTCCAGAGGTCTGTAGTCAAAGAAAGAAGCTGCCATTGAAGAGGTTTTTGTAGCTTCTTCTTCAAATATTTCTTCAAACCACCACCCCCCCCCCCCCCCCTACAAACCTTGGTTATAACAAAATAAATAAATAAATAAATAAAACTTAATAAACCTCTGTGTGTAAATGTGCTTGTAATTTGAAGGGTTTAGAAGGGTGTAGTGAAAAGTCATGCATTAATTAGTGAATGGGTTTTATTTGAGGTTACTGAACTCTGTTTTTCTGCTCCGGTTCCCACATTTGTAATTGTGAGCCTTTTCCTTTTCTTGGGTTTTCATAATCTTTGAAGAATCTTGACTGGATTCTGCGTTCTGGGTTGCAGTTTGTGCATCTGGGGCTAGATTTGTGTGTGTGAAACTTATAGGGTTTTGTTGAATCTTCGGAGGTCTCTTGGTTGATTTGGTTTCTGGGTTTGTACAGCAGCTGCGGCTCAGACTCTTCACAGTGGTATTTCTTCACTTCTTCTCTCTTGATTTCTGCTTCTGGGTGATGTTAATGGGGGATTTTCCTATGTTGGCTCTCTGACTTTTGTTGGTTTTGTGCAGGGTTTTTGTTGTTTTTCATTATTCTTCCTTTTCTTCTGACTCGACCTCATCTTTAGTATGGAATCGGATCCTCTCCGGTCCAAGTTTTGGACTGGATGAGACAGTCCAAATCTGAATCGTCCATTGCTGCAATTAATGGCTCAGCTTTGGACTGTCTCGACTGGAGAGGAGAGGATCCGAACCCTTTTTCGATTTAATACTATCGAAGAAGGGCTTATTGGAGTTTGACTCTTTGGATTCTTATTTGAGATTAACTAGCATTATTTCCTGAAATTTATCACACATTTTAGAATTAAATTAGTATACATGCTGGTCTAAATGTATTTATGATTTGAAGTTTTGGTAGGGTGTACTGAACAGTCATGACTCATGCATTAAGTGAAGAGTTTTATTTGAGTGTATTGAACCCTTGTTTTGCTGTTCTGGTATCCACATTTGTGATTTTGAGCCTTTTCCTTTTCTAGGGTTTTTGTAATCTTTCAAAAACCGTTACTGGATTCTGTGTTCTGGGTTCAGTTTGTGTATCTGAGGCTAGATTTCTGTGTTCTTGGTTCAGTTTGTCTATCTAAGGCTAGATTTCTGTGTTTGATATTTAGGGTTTTGAAACATTTTTGGAGGTTTCTTGGAGATTTGGTTTTGGGGTTTGTACAGCTAAGACACTTCAAACAGGTATTTTTCTTCACTTTTCTCTCTTGATTTATGCTTCTGGGGTTCTCTTTCGGTAATGTTTAGAGGGTTTTCTTTTTGTGTGGGGTTTTTGTCGTTTTTCATTTTTCTTCTGCTTATTTAACCTTTTTAGGATTTAGTTTTTTTTTTTTTTTGGGTCAATCGGAAGATATTAGGATTTAGTTTTGTCAAAGGAGGACATTAGAGTTTAACCCTGTGGATTTCTGATAAAAAATTGAGATGAGCCGAATCATCTTCCGGAAATTAATCAACCATTTTAATTTTGATGATATGGTAATTAGGTAATAATTTGATGAGCTTTCTTTTCTCGCTCGCAAATGTTGGTCTTGGCTTCTAGGTTTGGTCACTTCACTAAATTGTTGCAGTACTTCATAATTCCTCTGTCTCTGCTCTGTCTTCCCTGTAAGGGTTGTTTATTCTTCATTTCACTGTTGAATTTCCTTTATAAACGTCTGAAAAGCTCCATAAACTGTAGTTTCACAGAGTTGCTTGTCAATGAGAAGCTAAGCCCAACACCCAGCAGTAAGACCCAATACCTATGTTGAGCGACTAACCGAACACATGCAAACCAAAGCATGAAGAATAAGTCAATCTCAACACAAGAAATTGTCCATGGTTCACGCTATTTTTCAGTATATTATTGAATGAAGAAAATGAGTACATCATCAGCTCTACTAGAGTAGCCAGCAATATATGCTAAGGCACACATCATCGAATTACTCTGTACCCTCAGTAGTCAGTGCTTAAAAGAAATTTTGTCCTTGGTAATTCGAAATTATTTTTGCCTTGGTTCCCAGCGACCAAACCCTCACCTTTGGCTGACGCCCCAAATGACATTACAACACAATCATGTTTTCTAACAACCGGTGATAAAAATAAGATTCCTTGTTAGACAAGACACGTCTTTCACGTCCTTCAATTTCAAGCAGTGTTTTATTTGTCAGGCTAAATTTCCAAATCAGTCTTTCAACAATGTTGTAGAGGCCTTGCAGTCATATTGATGTTTTTTTTTTTTTGAAATTTCCCTGCACATAGTTAGAAGTAAGACCATGCTGGTTTTTGTTTGTCTGGGCGGCCTATTGCTGGTTTTTGGTGTTCTTCACTTCTCTTTGTACTAGTTAGTTGAGAATTTTCTGACATTTAAAGGTGAAGAAAAATATTTGTAGAAATGGTGTCAGGGACCTTGATGGCTATGAGAAACTTGCGCTTATTAAACACTACATACACTCTAATCTTTGGCTGATATTGGAGATGTATAGAAACATGTTTGGATTGTCCTACACCGAGATACAAATGTGCTTTCAAAGCAATAATTTGTGGGCTTGTTTGCCTGGCGTTTTCCCCCTTGTTTTCATGTTGTTCTCTTTTTCATGTGTTGTTTTTGTTATGCCTTTTTATGTTGGGGGTGGGGGGAGGGTTACTGCAGTATAGTAACAGATTAGCATTAGTGATCTGTTGGCGTTGCGGTTCATACAGTCTGCAAGTTGCAAGAAGCTGCCCCTCAGGAAAAAAAGTTTGATGTACTGCTATGAAATGCCAGCGGCTCTTTATTCCTCAATTTTTCCCAAGGATTTTGGATGTATCATGATTCTTGTGAACCCTAGAGCCATGTAGTCTGAATAAGTAGGTATTTACTATCAGAAACATACTTTACTAATTTGTACTATATTTCGTTATTTATGCCACTTTCCTGAATTTTGTTACTATGATCCTCCTTTAGATCCCTTTTTTGTCCTTGCTTGTATTCAATGCAATGACTACACAAATGTCTACAACGTTGAGTCAGTTGTCAATAATGCTCATAGTCATGGACGTGGACGGGCTTTTCTCTTCCCCAATCTAGGTTTGTCTGATCCTCTTCTTTTTCCCTTTTTCATCTTGCTCAACCTCATTAGGTTTGGTCTAGCGTTCTCTTAAGAGGTCAAGCTGTAGTTACTTATCATTCAACATGACTATTAAATTTTTAGTTCGCCCCCAATTTTCGTGATTATTCACTTGTCCATACTCCTTCAATAGACAAAATGGAGATGCTTCACCCTGCACGCTTGACATAGGCTGAAGTCTACTTCTCTCTCTCTCTCCCTCTCTCTCTCTCTCTCTCTCTCTCTCTCTCTCTCTGAACACACAGTAGGTTTCCAACTCCACTCTGCAGGTATATTGGTCAGCTATACTATTTAGGGGCATCGAAAACAGCAGATTTTGTGGCACGTGACTTTCCAGTATGTTTCTTTGTGCACTTGGAGTTTCAGTTACATTTTCAATATCATAGCATTTACAATTTCTTAGTTGAACTTTTGGCAATATCAGTTAAACATGAGTGAATCACTCAGGATTCAGGAGTGAAGGTCAAGCGTTGAGAGTTCTTGGAGCAGATGATGCCTGAAATATGCCTAGGAAGCCTCCTCCTTTTCGTAGGCATGATGTTTTCCAATGCTGCAGGTGCATTTGTGGGAATTAACATAGGTACTGATGTTTCCACCATGCCTCCAGCTTCCGAAGTGGTTGCCATTCTTAAATCCAATCAGATAACTCATGTACGTCTTTTCGACGCGGATGCTCAAATGCTGAGTGCTCTCTCAGGCACTGGCATTGAAGTCATGGTCAGCGTTACGAACGAAGAAGTCCTAGGGATTGGACTATCGCCCTCAACAGCCGCGACCTGGGTAAATAAAAACGTCGCCGCTTACTTGCCTTTGACCAATATCACAGCCATTGCCGTAGGTAGCGAGGTCCTTACTTCTATCCCAAACGCCGCTCCCATTTTGGTTCCTGCCATGAATTACCTTTACAAAGCCCTAGTCGCTTCCAACCTAAATTATCAGGTCAAAGTGTCGACCCCACAGTCCATGGAATTACTTTCTAAGCCCCCCTTTCCTCCATCGACTACCAGCTTCAACGCCACATGGAACTCTACAATTTTCCAGCTCCTCCAGTTTTTGAGAAACACCAATTCTTATTACATGTTGAATGCATATCCTTATTATGGGTACATCAACAGCAACGGAATCTTTCCGATCGAGTACTCCCTTTTTCAAGAGCTTCCTGCGGTCAAGGAGATTGTTGACCCAAATACACTTTTCAACTATGACAGCATGTTTGATGCTATGGTCGATGCTACGTATAACGCTATAGCAGCTTTCAATTTTTCAGGGATCCCAATTGTGGTGACCGAATCTGGGTGGCCCTGGCTCGGTGGGCCCAATGAAACTGCTGCCACTATAGAGAATGCCAAAATCTACAACAATAACTTGATCGTCCGTATTCTAAATGGGTCAGGGCCGCCTAGTCAGCTGGCTGTTCCCATTAATACATATATATGTGAGTTGTTCAATGAAGACAATAGATCAGGGCCCGTCTCGAAGAGAAACATGGGCCTCTTTTTTACCAATGGGACCACTGTTTATCCTGTGAGACTGAGTACTTCCGAAAGAATATCAGGGAATGCAACAGTTTTTTGTGTTGCCATACAAGGCGCAAATGCCACTGCATTGCAAAATGGACTGAATTATGCTTGTTGGGAAGGTGGCGCCAACTGCAGTGCTATTCAACCTGGGCAGCTGTGTTATAACCCTGATACTCTTCAAAACCATGCTTCTTTTGCTTATAATGATTATTATCAAAAGATGCAGAGTCTCGGTGGAACCTGTGACTTTGATGGTACTGCCACGACAACTAGTGTTGATCCCAGTAAGTTACTACTATCATTTCTTTCTTATAGTGCTATTTGGACCTCTCTTTCTTTTATTCCTTGTGATTGCTTATGAAAGGTATTGTCTCTCTAGAAATTCTCTTAAGGGTTGTTTGGTTGAAGACAAGACAATTGGTATTTGACAGACTTTGTTTGGATGAAGTCAAAAGCTCCTGGGTTTCCCTGGTTAATCAAAGGATCTGGTGTTCCATACATGAGTCCCCTTGTTAAAAGGAAAAAAAAAAGGAAAAGAAAATTTGTGCAGGCTTCTTGAGCAGTTGAGTGTGAGTACTGTAAGCATGCGGGGTATTTATAGTAAAGTAGTCCAATTCACCTGACGAAGTTATAGATTGATGGTTGATATCGGCTATAAGTGAACGCGTAAAAAGTAAATCAATGTTCTGAGCTATAATTGCAATTCTTGCTTATATTTTAGCTACTTTCTTCATGTCTAAGTGTTGCATTTCCCTGGCAGGAAAAGGTGTTCAAACAATTTCCAGGAACAAGTACTTATCAAAAATAAAAAATAAAAATAAAAATAAAAATTCCAGGAACATGTATAGCCTGCCATTTTCTGCCTTTTGTGTCCAAAATCATGGGAAAGAGTTTGCTTTCCTGATTAAGATTGTCGAATTGATTGTGCATTGATGTTACCTTTTTTGCTTTCCACAAATATCGCTGTCAAGAAAGTTAGTTGCATTTTTGTCGGTGTGTTGGAAGGAACTGACTAAGAAAACCAGTACAACGTAATGCATACCACGTTATGTAAGAAACAATACGATTCGGAAAAGATACTATGCAGGACATTTGCACAACTTTTCCACGCATCTGAATTGTTGTTATTGTTCCGAAAATGCACTGAATCCTCGTTGTGTTCTAAGCTATCCAACTCTTTCACAGCTCTCTCTCTCTCTCTCTCTCTCATTTTCTAATTATTTGGTGCCATTTTGCAGGTTATGGATCCTGTATTTTTACTGGGTGAGGACTTCAATCTATACCTTTTCTTATTTCGCTTCATTTTGTTAGTATTGGTTAGCCTCTAACATGTATTAATTGTTTGGAACAGTTCAAATAGTTCGAATTCAAGCTCAGGTTCGATATTCCCACCTACTACTGGCTTTGGACCAATTGCTCAACCAGGTGGAGATTTTGGAAGAGCCTCGGGGCTTCAAATTCCTGGAATTTTAGCTTTATTAATTGCCACGATCCTGCTTGACTTATACTGGGTTGCATAACTTGTCACGATCTTGATATCACCACGGAATGAAGTCATAGGAGTCAAATTTTTTTGGCAGTAGTTACTGATGGTTGCAATGTTGATTTTAGATAAATCATGCTCTTCTTAGTCAATTTTGAGGAGTATTTTCTTTAGTTTCTGTCTTTCCTCTTCTTTTATTTTCTTTTGCAAGTGAGCTTGTGCAGGTATACGTATTGGGGCTTATTGTAATCTAGATTTCTGTAGGAAAGACATTGAATGGAAAGACATTGAATGGAAACAGCCTTGGAGATGAGTTTTGGATTTCTCTCCATTGTTAGTTGAGCAACTAGTAGTATTATTAGCAGTATTCTTTAGATCATATCATTTGGTTTAGCTCATAAACCTAACTTGTGGTGGAAAGGCTGTGTACACACATAGATGCGTTCAGAACGTTCGATGCACGTGTGCCTCACAAGATTATGAGATGTCCACATGTAACGTACGTTTCTGTCGGAATGTGGGTATATAGATTTGTGTATGTAAATCTGTATCAGTGGCATTGTTTAACTTGTTAAGCCTATTTGTGGGATGTTTGAAAAGTCCATAATTTTAGCTTCTTGTATTTCATTTTCCCAAGTATGTTTCGACTAGAGGAATTGAGAATTTTTTTGAATAAAATTTCGAAATTGTTTCTCTCTTGGTGCCCAGCAGCACCCCAGGCGAACAAAACCGTTTACAGCCCCTTCGGCTACTTGGGGTCTTGGGAGTGAAATGGGAAAAAAAGGGCGTGGTTTCACTTGCTAATGAGAAAAGAAAAGAAAAGAGCCTTGTTCGTTTCCATACTTTACTTTGTTTTAACTTTGTTTTCCAATCATTACCCTATATCTTTCTCCAATCATTATCCTATTTCTCCAATTATTAATTTCATTTCTCTCTCTATCTCTCTCCTATCATTACCCCTCTCTTCAATCATTATCCTATTTCTCTCTCCACCCACTACCAAAACTAAAATACCCAAAGTATGGAAACGAACAAGGCCAGTATTTTTTCTTACCGTCTCATTTGGATGATAGACAAAATATTAATCTTCCACTTTTTCTCTTCTCATCAAATCTCACCAAAAGTGGTGAGAAACAAAATGGCTTCTAATAAGGGATTCTTGACCTTCACCGATTCTCACCCTCTCTCGTCTACCAAACAAGAGATGCAGTAATACTTTCTTGATTTCTTTTCTCTTGAAAATCCTTAATCAAATGGGCCTGTAAGACTGTAACGGCCCGTTTGGATGGAGGATATAATTTTGGGTGGATATAGAAGAAGGGTAAATTTGAGAGTGGATTTGTAATGAGGGTGGATATGTAAGAAGGGTGGACCCACCTCCTAATAAGGGTGGATTAGTAATTCAGTGTTTGGATGATTTTTTTGGAAGGGAATTTAGAGGGTGGATTTGATAGGATTATGTGTTAAATGACTGAATTACCCCCACAAATGTTTAAACTTAATTTCATTTTAGAAAAATATTTTCCAAAACAAATTAAAAGTGAGCCATAATTTATTAGAAAAAAATATTAAATAACGTGTATATATGTATATGTATATGTCAATACAGATCTGGGCATATCACTTCAAAAAAAAAAAAAAACAGATCTGGGAACAGTCAAAACCCACGCCCCTCTGTTATTCCCAAAAACAAACAGTCTCAACCCCATCCTCTTCTCTAAAAAAAAAACCCCATCCTCTGCAACACCTCATCCTCTCCGTCCGCCACCGCCGCCGCTGTCAATCATCACCACTCCGGCAGTCCGTCTCTTGCTCCGATCATCAGTACAGCTTCTACCTCTCTCCTTCCACTTCTCCAAAAATGAACAGTACTTCTCTCTCTCTCTCTTCTTCTTCTTCTTCTTCTTTGTTGTTACAGAGAGAAATGAGAAAGACACCTCACCCGGATTTGTGAGGGCAAAATCGTCCCAAAACAGCCGGATTAGCCAACGACAGGGGTACCCCCATCGTTACAAATCCAGGCGGAGGGGGACTAGTAATCCCGGCGTCGGCCAAATCCGGGAGAGTCGGAGGAACTTTTTTTCTCTCCCAAACACAGGAGATGGAGTGGGGCCTGGACTCCTTATCCGGGGAAGAGGTATGCGGGGTCTTAAGGACCCAGCCAAACAGGCTCTAAGGGCATCTCCAATCCACCTCTATTTCTCTAAAATAGAGAATAGATGTGACATATTGAGGGAATATTTTGTAATTTATTTAATTTTTTCTTCACTTTTTGTATTTTTTTGAAGAATTTTCGAGGGACCCACCGTCCTTTTTAGAGTTTGGTCCTCTAAAAATGGATGATCAAAAGTAAATTGAGAGTACAAAATTTTTCCATACTCTAAAAAGAAATATGGGTCCCTCAAAAATTCTCCCAAAAAGTACAAAAAGTGAAAAAAAAAAGGGAATAAATTACAAAATCTTCCTTCAATGTGTCAAATCCATCCTCTATTTTGGATGGATTGGAGATGCTCTAAGGGGGTTGGTTTATGGTTGATTTGTCAATGGGATATTTTAAATACAACCACAAATTTACTGCATACAACCCTTGCTAAATAAAACTCATAGATCTTTTACGAATTTGCTACATACAACCCAGAAATACCCCTAAACTTCTAAAAAACTGAACTCCCTTCTTCCCCGTTCTCACAGCAGCAATGGACCACCACCACCGTCGTCCACCTCCACAGTTGGCTACAATCAGTAGCAAATTCTCCATGATCATTGCACCACAATCACCACCTCCACCAATCACTCCATCATCACCGGACCATCACCGCCTCCTTTATACTGGGCAACACCACCTCCTTCAAAAAAAAAAATTCTGACATTGTTGGATACACATTCTGAAAAAATTAAAGAATTTCTGGTTTTAAAACTCGAAAATGTTTACAAAATTCGAATTCTAATACCTGAAAATCTTAGACATATTCAGATTTTGATATCTGAATGGTTTCATAAACAAATTCATACTTAGTTAACTCCTGAAATGTTCTATTATTCTCGAGACTGGATATCCGACGAGGTCGGCAACAGAGACGGAGCTAAATAGAGGCTTATGGGGGCCACGGCCCCGCGTAGTTTCGGAGTTTTTTTAGTTAATGATATTAAGATTAATAATTTTTTGTTTGGTAAGAGCAAATATATACATATTTTTATATTGGGTATTATTTAGGCATTTAAATACTTTAGTCTGTTCGTTTTGGGTTCCAAAATCCAACCTCTCTCTATGCACAGTCCCAAATTAGTTTTCTCTTCGTTCATCACTCTCGTTTCTCTTTCTATCACTCTTCACTCATTATCAAAAAAACCTTCCTCAAAACCTAAACCAAATAAACTATCACATTTCTGAACCTTGAAATTTCAAAATTTGTTGTAAATAGTTCGGCCCCTACGTATAAAAAATTCTGGTTCCGTCCTTGGTCGGCAACCAAATTCAAAAACTTATTTGGTGCGAAATGATTTTCTTCGAATTTGTTTTTTCCCAATTTGAGTTGGCCTAATATAATTTGGAATTGCTGGTGCTAATGGGACGGTGCAATGTACTCGTAAGGGGGTTTTGTTCCTCAGCGGCCTCTGTTGTCGGCCACTGAGTTTTCTGATCTAGTTTTTGGCAAAGGGAAGTGGGTTTGGTTTTTTTATTCAATTTTTGTTTTTGTGCGAAACCTATGAGGTGAGAGTTAGAAGGTGGAAGGTGGATTGGGTTTATGGTGGGAGGTGGAGCTCCTGAGCTTTTGAAACTGTCAGCAATGGTGGGTGGGAGGGAGGAAAGAAGTTGAGGAAGATGATTGCTGGGAAGGTGAGGGCTAGAACGTGTAAGGGAGGAGTGACCGAGGGAGTGTCGTATGTAGTAATTTTACGGTATTTTTGGGTACCACTATTTGCAACCACAAATTTTCTGAACGTAGCATGTGTACCATATTATAAATAGGTGTGTACCATATATATATAGGCTATGTTCAGAAAATTTGTGGTTGCAAATAGTCCGGCCCGTATTTTTTTCAATCTCATGGAGAGCATTGTTGTCCGAATATTCTTACTTAAAAACGGATTGTATGCAGTGAATTTGCGGTTGTATTTAGAAACACCTTTTTTTTTTTATCCGCTTTAGGAACATCTTTTTAACAAGGGACGAGCTATTTGCAGCTACAAATTTTCTAGACATAACCTGTTCTAAAATTAATCACTTTCGGACAAAATTGCCTTTAAAAAAATGGACAAAAATACCCCTAATAAAACGACGTAGTTTAGGTCATCTTCCTCCTCATTCTTTTTCCCCAACCCACCTACCAGTCTCCTCCACCACTCATCGGTGACCACGTCAACCTCGATAACCGCTGCACCACCACCAGTCACTACCACACCACCACCACCTACTATGGATAGATCAATTTGACCTGCTTCCCTCCTGTTGTTTGTCACCTTGAGCCTTAGCTGCGGTCTTGCAGCTTCAGCAGTAGTTGTAGCCGGCTTTCGAAGACAACGAAAGGCTCCAATTGCCTAAGGAAATTCATGGGGAAAATGACGGAAGAATATGCTAAGAACATTTGTTAATACTAAAAATGTCCGTGGTGGATATTAATTATCAAAACACGTCTTTGGCCGTCATTTTCCCAAATTCATGAGCAATTTCATCGAGTTTGGGCTGCAAACGGTGCGCCGAGTGGCAATTGGGTTAAGGGGAGGAACGGGTTTAATGCTGCTTTCCGACAAGACGTTTTGCTAAAGTCGGATTCATACCCGCCTTCCGCTACGTTAGGGCTCATCGTCCTCCTCTATCGCCGCCGCAGAACTCGGCTGAACACACCACCACCTAACACCACACCCACCACCACCACCATTGTGTATCTGAAATTTTCAAAAAAAACTCTCTGACATAGTCGGATACACATTTCTGAAAAATTTAGACAATTTCAGATTTGAAAACTTGAAGATGTTTACAAATTTTAGATTCTAATACTCGAACACTTTATAATGCATATTGAAGCTGCGTCATGTATTTTTTTTTGGTCAAAAATGCAGATTCTGACTGTTAAAAATGCAAATTACGAATGCGTCATGCTCCGTAGAACGCATTCACGAAATGCGCGATGGGACTGGGTTCGTCGGCGAAGAAATGCGTGATAGTTAGGTTGCAGTAGAGGAGAGAATGGGGAGAAGGGTGGTGATGGTGGGCGATGGATTGTTGGTCGTGGTGTGGCGCGATGGTGGAGGTGTGTAGTTCTGGTGGTTTGAGGAAGAGAAGAAGAGGAGGGAGAAACTGACAACAGGAAGATAGAAGGGGAAAAGGGGGGTGATGGTGGTGTGGGGGTGGTGGTGTTGGTGCTTAACAGTAGAGGAGAGAACGAGAAGAGAGAGAAGGGGAAGGGGATGGGGAAGGAGGAGGAAGATGACTGTTGGGGTGGGAGGGGAATTTTTGAAAGTTTATGATATTTGTTAGGTTACATATATTAAATTGTAATAAAATTTATGGCTTAGACTTAAAACAAACTACGTATAAAAAATTTGTAGCTGCAAATAATTTGTCCTGATAAAAAAAAAAAAAAGCTTGTTCCTTTAACAACAAGAACATTTTCTCTTGCAACGACGTGTAAAATCAATCGACCAACCAATCAGGTCGCGACGTCATTTGTTAGTCGCATCATTTTTGTATGCTTTGTTGGTTTATAAAACGGAGTGACATTTACAACACCCCCCACACACACACACACACACTAAAATGTCGACGATGAACTCAGGCGGCATGTCCGCCGGAGGAGTAAGCAGCCGCGGGGGAAGATCATGGCCTTCGACGACATCGGTTTCATCTTCAGGAAAGAGAATACAAAAGGAGATGGCCGACCTCAACATGGACCCACCTTCCGATTGCTCTGCTGGCCCCAAAGGCGACAATCTTTATCACTGGGTCGCCACCATCATTGGCCCTCCAGGTTCCCTCTTTCTCTCTCTCTCTCTCTCCATGTATTTGTGTATGTTATACTGTATGGACGTACTATTTAGGTGGTGGATTATAATCTAAATTGTTTCACTTTGTGTGTGTTTTTTAATTGTTTTCTTCGGTAGCATGTTAAACCTAGTTTGGAAGAGTACTTGAATTTCTTTGGTACCGCCGATGCTGCTTTTCTCTGTTGAATTGAAATGAGCGTGCTCAACTCTCAACTTCGGTTGAATTTGAAGGTGTTTCTTGTCTTACTAGCGGCGTGTGCCTGGGGCTGCAAACGAACCAAGCTGCTCGTGGCTCGGCTCGGTAAACAAGCTGAGCTCTCGAGTTTTAGGCTCATTTAGTAAACAAGCGAGCTCAAACACGACGAAGCTTGGCTCGGCTCGTTTGCACCCTGCGTGTGCCCACACGATGCGTGTGCAACTCAATTATTTAATCTCGTGATGTAAACTTCTTTTGTTGAAGGAGTAAACACCAAAAATAAATCTCAGTAAACTGAAGAAAAGAAAGAATTGAATGAGAGAAGATTTCGTAGCAGGGACTTGAAATCGAGATTTGCAAACAATAGAGTCCCAAGAGATGCAACCACAAAGGAGGAAGCAGTTTGTTTTCTTATGGAATGTGGAGGGAGGTTTTAAAGTTGAATTTCCATATTTAGCCTAGCATTTACGGGGGAAATTGCGTGGGGAGGGAGAAGCTGTAAAGTAATGGTCAAAATTGTTATTTAAAAGTGCGAGCCGGCCTCGAAAAGTGGTCACACCGAATACATAGATATAGAAGTTGTATGATTGTGGCTCTACTGAGAACTTGAATACGAAAAAGGAAAAGAAAAGGCACATGAAAAAAATTACGTCGTGTGTTGTCCGATGTATTTTTTCTCCTATTTGAGTTAATGTGACTATAAACTAGTTAGGAGAAATCAGAAATGGTTGTAAACCAAAAGATGGGGGAGGAAAAAGGAGATGTAAAGTAAAGGTTCCCCCATACAAAGATACAGTTTGTCGGGCAAATTTATTTGCCTTCTGTGGTATCGGCAATGCAAAGATGACCTACATTGGATAAATAATTATTGGCATCTATGTAGGATAAATAGACTTCTTTCTTACTCACTAAATGGGAATGGTTTATGTGCCCACGGCTTGGGGAGGAGACATGTATTAGGAAATTGAAACAAGAATTTCTACATGTCAAATCATGTGACTATGTGAAGAAGAGGTGAGTCGGTTTGGGGTTGAAAATTTGGCATGTACTGCATTAACGTAGTGTTACAAAATAACTCTGCTGGTGAACTTAGGAAAGGAGCTTCTTGATCTCTCTCTGAAGTATTGGATAGAAATCTTGGAGCCCAGCCTCCGAATCTGTTCTCGTTGGAGATTTTGGAATTCTGATTAATGTTAGATAAGGTAATTTATGGGGTCCTATCAAGCCTATACATTAAAAGGAAGAACTCAATACTTCTCCAGTAGGAAAAGAAAATGAAGAAGAATATAGAGAAAATCTGAATGCTGCTCTTGTGGAATTGACTGTCAGATTAAAGCATTTGTGACAGAGATGTTTGGTGATGGCATGTGTAGAAACTCCAACCCAAACGCATAAGCTATTAGGTGGAGAGGTCCCAAAATTACACGAGTGATCACCCATTTCATACCGAAGCAATGTGGGATTGTATTCCTTCTCAGCATGGGATGAATCAATTATGTATCGTTTCAGATCTTAGTAGTAGGATCCTTCTAAAATGGGTGCGCTCCGTAAATGGGAGCTCAAATTGGTGCTCCCAAAATGGAAGCTTGACGGGAGCTCGCTCCTAACTAAGATTGGAGCTCATCTGGCAGTTAAGGCAGTTATTCTCTTACTTTTAAGGGAGTTATGCCATTGTGGAAATAAGAATGTGAGAATCATACTAGTCAAGAAGTTTTGCAAGTTGAGAATATATAACTTCTAATAATTACACTTTAGGATGGGGAAAATTTTCAATATAACTTTTCCTTTAATGGTTAATTATCTAAAGATATTTCATCTACATATTTTTATGTAATTTAGATACGCTCATTAGGTGCTCCCAACCTTAGGAGCTTCTAGGTGCGGCTTACGCCACAACCTCGCCTTCAAATATAAGGTTGGAAACCCCAAGCGTAGGGCTAAATCGTCGGTAGCATAATAAACTGGCAAGATCGGGATCGTTCCCACAAAGAATCGAAAATAGCTTAATCAGATTGTAGGTTTTATATGGTGGATTGCGGCATTTAAGACGGCCAACTTGGTTTTGCTTTAAAAGTGGAAATACTAAGTAAGGACTATAAATGAGCTTTATAAACTAAAAGAGGCAAGTCTAGGGATCGTCTATCCCTTGACAAAGGCCATTACCGGTTCTCAATTATAACTCAAACGAAAGTCACGACCGCGTGCTCACGCTCGGAGGATTTAGCTTTAAGGACTACGTTTATCAGAAGATGTGATTGAACGGAACTAAACCAACCTATTTTTGCTAATGTATCTAACACGTAGGAGGCCACGAGCCCTCGGTATGTTGCTTGCCAAAACCGCTCGACTAAACGACATATCAAGGAGTTAACACCCCTCGTTTAGACCAAATGACTAGGTTGATTTAATTCTGGAAACCATGTTTTTAAGCCCAAATGTTTGAGAGCCAAATAACCACCTAAGTCATTAGGAGAGAGTAACCCAAGACCTAGCCAAGTAACTACTCACGCATGGCTAAATGACTAGAAAGCATGCTAGAGAAAGAAAACATGATTAACCGATAAAAACGGAAATAAACTTGATATTAGTAAGGATCTAAAGAGTAGCAACAACTTTAATACTTGAAAAATTAACAAACAACTTAAACTTACAAGTGTTCTTGAAGGAAATGCTAGGAAAGCTTAAAAGACATTAATGGAGAAAAACCAACCTAAACTAACTACCTACTACTTTACAAGTGAGAGAGAGAAGAGTATTTATACAACTCAACTTCTCTCCCAACAAATATCCTACAAACATACTATAAGTAGCAACTATTCCATAAATGGAAGGCCCAAAAAGCAACAAATATCTGGCCGAAGGCTCGTGGTATCAATGCTTATTATGGAGTGTATCGATACCACGCAGCTAAGTTGAAATGGCCATTTTTCCCGTAGTGATCCCGTATCGATACAGGTTAAGGCCGTATCGATACAGTAGAACCTGATGTCCCAACCAAGAGCTTATCTCCAGATCTTCAGGCTAGCTTCCCAAAAATAGGCACCCGTCGGCCCCGGAGCTCCACAACATCTTATTTTCATTTTCTAAAGTTAAGTAAGACTACATTTTAAACCTTTCTTTTTCCTTTATTTACTTTAATTTATTTAATGAAAATAAGATAGTACCCCCATTTGGAAACAAGGGCATTACCAGAATTTTAAGATTCTAATTATATCAAAATGTCAACCCCCACTTTTAGTACAAAACAAAAAACTGCACAATTTTCGCAGGAGAAAATGGCTCAAAACATGACCTTTCTCTTCAAATAAAACCTTGCAACTTTGTAGTTACTCTTAGAAAAATTCAAAAGATCAATTACCGCCATTTTTAATCTCGAAAATCGAGACTTTTTCATAAAGTTATTTTTCCATAGTTAGACAGATTTTAAGGGGCCGACAGGTCTTCAGGTACTTGGAAGCACTTGGGCCGTCCATGGTATTGAAAAGCGTCTTATTTGCACGTTTTACCTGAAAACACTAAAAACACACCTCACGTGCAATATCACTATAAAAACAAATTAAACGCGAGTTAAAACAACATAAAATGGGACTAGTCGCACCAAATATCTACAATATTGGGTGCTCATCAGGTGCCTCCGCTCCCCCGCACCAGCTCCCGCTTCCGCACCCGTACCCGCGTTGTGCTACTAAGTTTCAGATACCTTTTATGGCCTTTGGTAATTGAAATGGTCCTATTTATGCTATGAGATGGATTTATTTTTAGATTGATTTGAAGGCATGAATCATTCTTGGTGGCTTCCACTCCTAAAATTGTCCATTCAGAATGGTTTTCTTCGTTCTTCTGTGCGTCCACCGAATGGTGATGAGAAATCCACAGATCATTTGCATTTTAAAGAGGTGATTGATGATATAGAGGACAACCACCTCTCTGTGCATATGCATCTACCTCAGCTCTGAATTCTCTGTGTAATTAAGTCATATTCAAGTATTTCATTAGGTTTTGTTCTTGATGAAGTACCTTGTAGTCTCTGACTGGGGTTCACTTATGTAACGATCTTGTGTAATATACACGTAAAGGGTAAATCCTAGGTTTCTATTTTCTTCTCCCTTTTCTCATTACACCTTTTCTCTGCTTGTTTTTTCACTATTGAATGGATTGTTTGTGATTAATAATGAACATATTTGCAGTACTTTTATTTCAGAAAAATATTCTAACGGCTTTTACGTGAATTACTTGTTTGCTATACTACTAGTTAGTAAATGGTCCAAATTTTTTCCTTATAAAAAAAAAAAAAGTTAGTTGTCTGCAACAAATTTTTTTATTAGTATTTCTTCAAATTCTTTTTCGTAGGAACACCATATCAAGGTGGCATGTTTTTTCTTGACATAACGTTTCCAAGTGATTATCCATTCAAACCTCCTAAGGTATGCTCTACTCCTCCCAGACACTGAGAATTGTTGAACTAACTAGTTACATGTCTTTTGCCTCCTTGAAGATTTATCATCACATCAGATTATATAATCTTGTCTGAAGTTTAAATTGTATTCCTTTCATCAATACCTACTTGAAGGAGTACAACTCACTTTTACGAGAGTTCTTGATATCATCTAAATTCTTGATGTTGGGTATGGTGGCTTTCTGGGTAGCCAACAAAACATTCTTTGAATATCTCGATGATAATTTGTAGTGAGCATTTGAAGATAGCCAAACTGATATCTCCACCTCACCACCACCCTACCCCTCTGCCACCTAATCTGTTGTCGCTTTCCTCACCACATGAAACATAATTCCATTTCTCCTCTCCTCTGCACCCCTTTACCTTCTCTAATGGTGGATGGAATCGAAAGGAGGAAGGCGAAAGATTGTGAGAATACAAAAGAGTTGAAGATTAGGGAGGAGGTTAAGGTTGGAGCGTTGCACTATTGGTTAGTGTGCCGGTTTATTGTGGCTTAAATACTGCAACTTATTTCTTGTTTAGTTTTGAAAGCTGTGCCAAGCTGTTTGACACAGTGTTTTGCTTTGGCTTATGAGCCAACAGCAATAACTGAAGGTCGGAAACAATTAATTATTGGGACATGGTTATTATCAGCTTTTACCATAAGTCCAGCCGCTAAGGACACCCACTTGGAACATGGGTGTACTCAGATATTGTATGTTTTGCCTTAGAAACTGTCATATAGTGGGGCTTCGTCCTATTCTTTTGTCCTTTTCCTATATTATAATCAGGGTTGCAGGTGGTTTTTAAAACTCGTATCTACCACTGCAATGTTGATTCCACGGGAACCGTTAGTTTGGACATCTTGAAGGATGGTTGGAGTCCGGCCCTAACAATCTCAAAGGTGCTTCTTGCGGTCAGATCTATTTTCACAACCCCTGACCCATGTGAGTACTTCTGCTCACTTTTGGACTGTTTGAGGCAGGTTTATAGGTTTTCAATTCTTTAAGTTTGAATCAAATGATATTATTCTCATACTTGGAATGATGCATTGTTCTTCTTATTCTAGTCCATTGATACACTTATTTTTCAGATAATCCAGTTGTTCCTGTCATTTCTCGCTTGTACTTGGCAGACAGAGCTAAACATGATGAATTAGCCGCGGAATGGACCCTCCGATTTGCACGGTGAATTTTATGACACTTTGCTAATTAAAACATTTGTATCCTTATTGTTAACTAGCAAAATAGTAGTTGGTTTTATTTACACAACCAGCGTCTTTAATGATGTCTCAGTTGTAAATACGAATTATACGTTGCTGTGGATTTTTTCTGTTTGAAGTTATTGGTTTGCTTTGAAATGGGTATAAAATGACTCCCCAAAACTTGACTTTTTCCTATATTTTGCATAGTTTTAAGTTGTTAAGTTTAGCTTGCTGTGCAAGACAGACATGATCTAAAAGAATGAGTTGTATATATGAAATGATGAAAAGATAGTGGAGAAAATAAAGTCCCATTGAAGTCTGTGGGTGCGATTTGGGAATGGAGGAAAGTAACTATGTGGTGTGTGTTATAAAAGGGATGACAGTCAATGGATGGACTTTGGAACAAGTGTCGGGTACGAATATGTGACTAAGTCAATGATTTATCTAATTTCTATCTCAAGGACACGGAGCTATGCCTAAGTATTGAAATTTGTCCATCTATTTCTTTCTGGTTTCTGGAATATATTGTTTTCAAAGTGCCTTGGGGAATTTCTGAAATGACATAGGAGTTCCATGCTGATTTTATGGTAAGCAGAATACATGTGCTTAGCAATGTCCAAATAAACATATCAGAACTCGGATCTCAGAATCTTATCCGATTGTTGAGTGTGCGGCACGAGTATCTTATATAATTTTAAAAGGATACGTGTAATGTAGTTGACAATATATAAATGAGAAAGGAATTAAATCTTTTCCAGCGGGCAATTCAGCTTTTTGGCGTGTATTTGTACTATTGTAGTGTCCAACTATTTGGAACCCTAGTTGGTATCACCCTGCAAAGTGTTCTAATTTATATATTCACATGAAGTTAGGGTGATGTATTTTATACTTCTTGCTGTATTTCGGATGTTATGTGCAATAAAATCATGCGCAAACAAAAAGATATTGAATTCCCTGGACAATATCGTTCTATATTTTATCTCACTAGATAAAATGGAAAAATCTAGAAACGCATATTAGCAAATGAGTCCTTGGTTAAGATGACCAATTTTTACAGTTAATAGAGGTGGTATCATCTTCTAGCTAATTGTATAATATGCTTATTCTTAACTTATTTTGATGGTTATGAGTCACTCTTGATCATGCTGCATGCTATATTTTGGAAGTAATATTTCTAGGTTCAGTTCAGTTCTTACTGGAAATATTAAACTTGTAGACCATGGCTTTCTGCTGTGTTTGGATGCTGCTGTAGAGTTGATAAGTCATCAATGTAGTCTTCACTTCTTCGTTATCGACATTTCACAGATGAAGGATAAATCTACAATACAAACCACATATCGTAAGCAAAGTTACGAGGTTTTGGGGTAAAATGTCACGAACTGTTGTGGTATAGTTACCAACTTACCTGGGGGATGTACCGTACACGATGTGCCCATTACAAAGATTTGTGGTTATGGTATGAATGTTGTTGCTTTTCGTTACGAGACTTTCAAGCGAGAAAAGTTTCAGATTTTTTTCGGTGTTAGTTATAAAGTAGAAAACAAAATATTGTACTAATGTTTTACAGAAAAACATCTTGAAAATGATAATCGTCGCCAACAACATTGTGATTGGTGCTTCTGTGGAATAATAGTGCATACTAACCATAAATTACAAACTAGGTCATGTATCACCAACTTGTGGCCTTTCTAATTTTTATGTTTGATATATACGACAATACTTTTCTTCTTGTAAGTTTCCCAGCCTTCACCATATGATGAATATCCATTAGGGTTAGTTAATAAACACATTTATGCTTATTTTCTCATTCATCTCTTTCTCATCACTTGAACAATGCAGAAGATTGGTTAGAACAATACAAGAAAACTTTCTCTAAATTTTAGCAGGGCAAATCTTTCTTTCTGTTTGGAAGTAAAATTTTCATCAAGGGCACCCAAAAGGGTGCAATATCGCGCACAAGGATCATTAAGGGTGTATTGAAGCGTTTTCCTAAAAAGAAACTATTTAGGCCAAAAGATCACTGATAATGCTTTCCAAGAATATGAGATATGCCAAATAAAAATTTGTCCTGAACATTTTACCCCAAGGAGGTGCAACATTTTACCCCGATAGGTGTAACACCGATAAAGGTGCATATCAACCGTAAGAAGGCATAATATTCACCAAACATGGGCATAATATTTTTCGAAAGTAGGGGTGCGTTGAAGCGTTTCCCTAAAAATAAACTATTTTTATTTCTTTACTCAGGTAAAGATGTAAACAGACAGTAAAATGAAGAGTAGGTGGTGTTCCACTAAGACTTCTTAAAAAATAAGTATTTATTTACAATTTTCAAACTTAAAAATTAAGAGTAAACTACTAAATAAAATGATCCATAGTATTATAGCAAGACAACCCACTCCATAGAAAACCCAACCAATTGCTACAAAAAAAAATCCCGACAATTTTATTAGATGCTATCACTGGGAACTTACGAACGAAGAAATTAATCAATCTCCTCTTCTAACTCGAACATCCGCAGAATAGCATCCAAAAACTCCGACTTAGAGATGGCTTTGTCCCCATATGCTCTTAAACGGAAAAAAATGGCGTTCTAGCGACAGTCGGTGAACTACCCAGAACCAACATTGCTGCCACGTACTTGAATATAGCGGCCATAAACTCCAACCTTGCAGCCTTACACTCAACCATGCGGCCATAAACCCAAACCTTGCGGTCACAAATGCGAACATTGCGGCCACCTTCTAAAACCTTGCGGTCGTGCTTTAAATCTCATTGCAAATCCATAAACTTGTAGATGATGCGGTGATATCAAAAGATATCTTCTTCCTTTTTTTGTTTTTTCAGAATTGTATCAAAAGATATCTCTGAATAGGCTCAAAATTCAGCCATATCTTTGTGTATTTAATTCTTCGGCTTTATTTTTTTGGCTATTAAAAGAAATGGTGTCCACAAAGATTCTGTAATTTAAAGTTGCCGGATTCCATGAATCTAACTATTTCGGTAAGTTACTAATAGCTTATATATATATGGTGCAATTAAAAGAACAAAATATTCCCCTCCGTTATGATTTTCTCTAATTAAGTTGAGCAATGCTACACATATAGACTTATTATGTGCACAAATACTATGTTCGAAATCATTTGACGCACGTGATGTGAACATCTCATTATTTTGTTGGTGTCACGCGCATCAGACGGTTTCAAGTATAGATTTGTACATAGACTTAATTTCCCATTTAAGTCTCTAATCCAGATTGTTAAATCCTATATATAGGCACGTCAGCCATCAAAATTCCAAAGAAAAGAACCCTCCATCTGCAATAACCAAAAGAAATGAAGAAGGCTTCACTCCTGTCTTTCTTTGTCGTCCTCTTGCTTATTGCATCTGGTTCTCTCTCTCCCTCCAATAATTTATCCTCTTAAGAAACAACAGGTAAACAAGATGAGTATAGCAGAAATGAGAATGTTGAGGTGGATGTGTGGTAAGATTAGACGAGACAAGATTAGAAATAAAATGGTTCGTGAGATGGTAGGTGTAACACCTATAGAAGAGAGGTTGAGGAAAAATAGGCTAAGGTGGTTTGGGCATGTCTACCGTAGACCAGAAGATGCGGTAGTTAAGAGAGCGGATAGGATAGCTTTGGATAGCAATGCTACGGGGAGAGGTAGACCTAAATTGACATTAGATGTTGTGGTGCGCAAAGATGAGTATATTAGGTTTGTATGAACAAGTGGCCCTTGACAGAACTCAATGGAGGAAAAGGATTCATGTACCCGACCCCAAATGATTGGGACATAAGACTCAGGTTGGTTTGGTTTGGTTTTGTTTTGTTATAAAATGCTATACTTGCCAAGATCCTGAAAAAGTAGAACCATGTTCTATATATGTTTGGTTAGACTTTTTTTGAAGGACCTGTTTGTTTGGTTAGAGAGATTAATTAAAGGGTTTCCTGGGTTTGAATTGAGGGATTCAGATCCCCTCTTCGTTATTGCATTAGCATGATACATTAGTAATTATAATAAGGTGGTCGATTATATTGCAGATACTTCTGACACATCTTGCATAACCTGAAAATTTTGCAATTAAATTATCCGTCCATTTTGAAAAATTCATTAAACTGATCTATCATGGCTTGATCCAAGTAGAGGATCATATGAGTATCGAGTTTATTGCTGGTAAAAAAATGAAAGAAAGTAGAGGATCATGCAGTTGACCATGGTTGGCTCATGCGGGCTCGCTTTCAAGATCTGAATCGTTCATGTCGTTGAGCTGAACAACAACTTCAACCATGCCAAAAATCATCACATTACATGAATACTAATTACTATCTATTCGGTGTAATTAATTCTTTATTAAACTGGGTTTTGATCCATTGCACCCAAAATTCATTTTAAAAAACGTAAATGCACTTCGATTAGATACTTATTGATCAAGATCCGATTAACATGATTTTTGACACGACTAAAGCTCTCAACAAGCTTACCAGAGGAATAGTTCTAATCTTGAAAGTGAACCTGGCATGGACCAATTCCAATTCCAATTTATTGGTGTGCCAATTCCCATCTCAATGTCTCAATTCGGATATATTAAAAAATTCAACACTTCTGTAACTTCTCATCCAACGTGCAAGCAAGTTTCAAACAATAAAATAGATATGCCAATTAATAGTTACAGAATAGATGGCTCAGACCAACAAATAGTAGTCAAATATTTTTTTCTCCAACGCCAAGAAATTGGAAAGGTATATTACCTAATTTAATCTAAAGTATCCCACTCTCTACAGACCATCCTTCTGCAATTATAGACACAAAACTGAAAGTTGAAAAGGAAAAAAACATTGAAGAAAAACTTGAGGGAGAAAAAAGCAAAGCAAAATATCAGCCTCTTCGCTTGTCTGCAATTTCGTGAAATAATCGGATCAAATGAAGCCTCATCTGCGGTTTTTACATTCTTCCTGCCACCCTGCAACTATCGCATCACGATATTGTAAAAGCTCTCTGATTCAGAAAATAGCTCATTTAGCAATAGCTCATGTTGCAAGCGCATTATAGGAAATAATCCGGCGTTCTTCGTGTCACATCCGGCTCTCCCCTCCTTGGAGCTGGCTCAAACTGCAACCAACAACCGAATTTGCATTTTCAGCTTTAGTTGCACACTAGATTTAGGGGTCTCTGAGAGCCAATTAATTTCCAGATTCTGGATTGTAGAACATACATTTTTTATTAATAATTTATCTGATAGAGATCCAGCCCTGTCACCATCAGAAAGGGCAGAGACACAACGGTGGCCGTTGGATGCATAAAGGATCCAATGGCCGGGGCGGATTTTAGGTACCTAAAAATCCAATAGACTGCCCCCAATAAGGAGCTCGAGGAGCATGCATGAACTGGTTAACGACTCCAACCGCAAATGAGAAGTCCAATCGAGTAATGGTTTTGACTTTTTGTAATAAGTTTCCCAACAAGTCTTTGATACATGCCTGGATTTTTAAGGGGGTCACTCTCATCAGCTTGTTGTCTATGGTTTTGCTCCATAGGTGTGAAGATGGGTCTAAAGTCCAAGTTTAACCCTTTATATAAGGTCTCTTCCTCTTTTTGTTTATTCAGACAGAAATCCTATAGGACCGACTATCCCATCCCGAAATCGTACCGACGGCCGCCGGCGGGCCATCTCCGGCCACCGGACGGCCGATCCGAGCCATTCAAAAATTTTATAAAAAAAAAACGAGGGGGCTCTCGCGGGAATAAACGACACCCAACACGTATAGGGTGCTCGATCTAAACACCTCATTTTTGTATATACACACACATATATACGAAAATGAGGTGTTTAGATCGAGCACCCTACACGTGTCGGATGCCATTGATTCTTGAGAGGGCCCCCTTGTTTTTTTTTAGAATTTTCGAACGGCTCGGATCGGCCGTCCGGTGGCCGGAGACGGCCCGCCGGCAGCCGTCGGTACGATTTTGGGATGGGACGGTCGGTACCAATAGTGGGACTCTTGTTTATTAATACTTTTTTGGATAAAGCTCAATTCCAAGGAAGTCTTTCAAGGGACCAAGATTCTTCCAGACATACTTTAGAAGCCTTAATAGTCTCAACCTCAGCTCCTCTTACCACAACAATATAATCCGTGTACACAAAAATAATGGTTACACGTCCACCGTACTTTTGAG